>RJWM01020378.1:0-37478 GCA_004363535.1 Dasyprocta punctata
AAATAATGACAAGTTTTTACATTTTGTATCACAATTATATACGTATAATCTTCATATTACTATTAATTATTTTAGCCTCTTAGAGATAAGAAAAAATAATAAAGACTTCTATACATATAATTTTGAAATTTTATATTAAAATCAGCAGCTTAGTTATTTCAGTATTCATGGCGATGTTTCTATAGAAGCTTTCATGACCATGGTTTGCTGAGTTGTCCTAATATGCTTTTCAAGTTTCTTGCCAAAAATTTCAGGAGATTCATCAGCTTTCTTCTCTTTATGACAATACAGCTAACTAGAGTTTTCCCTGCAGTAACTAAAAACAGCCATCAATCCTTGGAACTTTAATTAATTTTAACACTTTGCAGCTATTACATCCAGGTCTTTCAAGCTTCAAAGTAAGTATTCAGCAAACCCAGAGTAAGGCCTTGGAAAAACTGTCAAATGCCTGGTTTGTCTTCTCATAACTCTTATGATTATTATTAGCAACTGGCTTAGTTTTTTTTTCTTTTTCAATAATCTAGTTATTATTAGCTTCTTAATTTCTGTACTCCCCTGGAACCTGCCCTTCTGTGAGGATAATCCCTATTTTCTAGCTCTTCCACCCGAAGTAGGATATTAGAGCTGGGCCAAACTGGACAACTATTTGAGCAGAAAGTGTCAAAGCTCATAAAACCCAGAGGACATGTGCATAACACATGACCCCAAATGACTCTAAGGCTCCTGACTACTGTATAAGGATCTAATCAGAGAGCAAAACTATCAGTTCTTCATTTGAATCTGGCACTGTTTTCAGGACCAATCAGGAAAGTGCTATTTTCAATCTTTCATTTACATCTGACTAGGAGCAAAGTGAGTATTTTGATAGATAAGACAGTTTAAATCTGGAGGCAGGCCAACTAAGTTTTGGAGAGAAGCACAAAACACCCCTTTCCCTTATCCTTGGGGCCACTGTAAACCTGTTCTCCGGCCTGCTCTTGCCCTGTACAATGTACTGCTATTTTGCCTCCAGTAAATGTGCATGTTCACGGCCTATTTTGTGTGTCTTTTCCAACTCTTTTTTTTTTTTTTTTTAGATACCAAGAAACTGGAAAGAAACCCTGCAGGACCCGTCATCTGATAACATTTCTTGCTAAGCCCAGTCAGGAGGTAAGGCCCTTAGGGGAAATTTTTTTTTCTTTTTCTCTCTTCTTTTTACCAGTTTTGTGTCTTTGGTTGCTCATTGGGGGCACAGCTAAGATTATTAAAAACCATTAGAGCACCTGCCACTTGAAGACTCCCCTGAAAAGGTAACCCAGTCATGAAGCAGAGCATTTTAAGCTTCACTGGGCAGAAGACAACTTCCACTCGCAGAGCAGGTCTATGTTTGATATGCGTGTGGCCTAAAGTTTAATGTCTCTTCTGCTACCACACCTTTGTTGTTCTTGATCAGTTTATTCCCAGCTTTTTATTCTATGGCAGGCAGTTTTCAGTGACTTGGTCTCCTGCTTCAGTAACCACCTACACCCAACTTACCTCTTCTTGTGCTCAATGTGATTAAAATTTCATTTGTGCTTTTCCCCTAAAGCATCCTTTATCTGGCTATTCTTCTTGAGTCACTTGCTTTAGGACCCAATTTCCTAAAACCCCTGGAGGCCAACCCAATTCAGTTTCCTGTCAGGTTTCTCAGCTGTCCTCATGGACACCAGGAAATCTCCACCTTTGGAACAGAACTTCAGGGCCTCCTCCCTTCTTCTCTTCCAAATCTGGGCAAATTCCCTCCCGACTTCTCCTAACAAGATGTTAGGTAATTTAGGAACAAATGTGCCCGAGGGCCTGAGTGGGACAAAGGGAACTGACAGTAAAGGTCAACGTGCTGGGAATATGGTGGTTCTCAGAAGCAGGGAGCTGAAATATTTTAGTGACTAGATTAACAGGCCCTGACCTTTGTACTTGGAGTTTTCTAAGGATTTTTCATGGAAAACCCTTTCTAAGGGTTTTTCTTAAATACTGAGGGGTAGTGTTTATCCTTGTCATCTTAAAAAACAAGCCTTTTATTATTGAGATAAATGAGAGGGGTAATGTTTCTCATATGGCTGGATGCAGCTAATAAGGGAGTCTAACCTGATCTTTAAGGAGTGTTAGTGAGCCACAGGCTTTGGAGAATGCTACTGACAGCAACAACAGGAAAGACATCGTTGCCACTCATTTCACTTGAGATGTCTACTAGAAATCTGAGCTCCTAGCGGGACACCTCAGTGCTCCACCATATGCCTTCAGAAAGACCCCAAACCCAGCCTTTTCTGACTCCACTCCATAGGCCTCAGGAAGTACTGTGGGAAATACCAGGCCAGCCCCACCCACCTTACTATTAGGCTGTATTCTTAAGAATTAGAAACAATTTGACCCCGAGAATCTGAGAAAAAAAGCAACTTTTCTTCTAGTGCAATATTGTTCCACTCCAGTATGAACTAGGAAATGGTAATGGGTACAGAAAAGCAGTCTAATTGCAATACTATTCTTCTGTTCTTTTCTGCAAAAGGTAGAGAAAGTCGTCTGAAATTCCTTATGTTTGAGCTTTTATGTTTCTTTATCAAAAACCATCCCTATGCAAAGGCTCAAGAGATGTGATCCTTGAAGGAATGAGCCTCTGAACAGAAGACTGATATCATTGATGATCTCGTCTTCAGACCCGCAGCTGTCTCTCAGGGGAGTGTGGGTCTCACATGCCTGTGTAATGATAGAAACCATGCTGGGAGAGCTCCTCCACTTTCTCCTTACATTCCTCAGGCCAATAAACCAGCTCTGCCCACTCCAAGTGACTCAGAAACGCCCTCAACAGCTGGCTTCCCACTGAGAACCAGTATTCCCCAGTCCCTTCCCATGCTTCTCAGGCAACTTTAAGCCCCATGCAACATGCTTAGAGTGAAGTTTCCTTCTTTTCCTATTCTCAACTCACCCTGCCCTTATGAGTGGCTCTAGGAACAGAGCGCTCTCAAGTCCAGGTTCCCTATTGAGTAGAAGCTATCTAACAATGGAAAGAATATTTAGGTCGATTTCCCAAACATCCTCGTAGGTTGGCAGATGAATTTTGAAGTTTGACATTTGCTTTTGGCCTCTCATGGTGAGATGTCCAATTTTGTCATGGCTATTTGCTGTACCTCATGAAAAACAAGGAATAGTATAAGACGGTAGGACATATACAGATAAACAAGATGCTTCAAGAAGAGAAATGAACCTTTCTGGAGAGTTCCAGCAGAACAGAATTGAGACTGTAATTGTGGTTGGACTAGACATGATGTCTAAAATTGTGACTGCTCTTATTATGCCAATAAAAAGATGCACTAGGAAACCTGCTAATTATGGAAAAGTGAGTGAGGTTATACACGGAAAAGAGGAAAATCCAGCTGTCTTTCATGTCCAATTAGTGGACGTCTCCTGTACATATACAAACTTAGGTCTATTTTCCAAGGAGGGACAGGTGCTAATGGGACAGCATTGCATTAGTCAAATAGCCCCAAAGATTGACATAGATTACAAAAACTCCATATGGACTCTTAGACACCTTTGGCCCAGTTGCGAGACACAGCCTTTTCTCTGCTCAACAGTAAGGATCTGGAAAAGACAGGAACCAAGAACAAAGCAGGCCAAAATTATGGGTTTTGCAATCAGCAGTACTTTAACCATACCTTAACTGTCCAAGAGAAAATTCAGGTCCAATCATGCAAAGACTTCCTGTTTCAAATGCGAGGAAACCAGGCACTGGGCATGCAGCTGTAACAGGCCACCACCCTGTCCCTGTTTCATGTGTCAGGTGGCTCATATGACTGACCTGTGGCCACGCCACTTCACTCTACTCCACTCCACTCTACTTCAGAGGGAGAAGGTCAGTCAAAACCATCCTCTCCTGCTCTGAGGAACAGGTCTATAGGCAAACTGCAATATCCTGCACACAAATATATCTCTGTCTACTATGAGGAGTCCTGGGAGATCCTGGGCATTGTGGGCAAAAAAATTCAATTTCTTACATATACAGAGGCAACGTACTCTGTTTTAACTTCCTTTTCTAAAAAACCCTTCTCCAGATCTATAAACATAATTGAAATTGAAGAGAGCTGTAGTCAGAGCTTTTTCACTCTTGCTTTGGTCCATCAATTCAGAGCTCAAATATTCAACTGTGGACAGTTGCAACAGTTGTGATAAATATGAATGATATAGCCTTGATTCTACTGGTGGAAATGAGTTGACTATAGAGCTTCAAAATACATTAGGTTGAAGATTTAGAATGGAATAGTGGAACTAGTAGAAAGTGGTCGCCACAGTGTTTGGCTAAGCCAGTACTAGACATAGCCTGAACCACAAATCTCTGGTTTCAGAGGTTGCCTAGATTACTTCTCTTTTCTGAGACTGAATAGTGTGAAAATTAAGACAGCTCATTTTTGCTTGATATATTAATCAGTGTAATTTCTGGTGCTTCTTACATGAAAAAAATGTCATCAGATATTTGAATTTTTATTTTTATTACTATGTTGTAGTACATAATGATTACATTCACTGTGGGGAGGTGGTGCCTATCTATAACACATCTTAAATTTTTTTGCATTCCCATCCCCTCCACTTCCTCCTCTCTCCCTCCATCTCTTTGTCCCCTACTGTGGTATTTTAAGAAAGAAAATATTGTCCTTCAACCAAAGACCAGCTTTGTTAGCTATTGTTTCCTTGTCTGTAACTCCTTCTCCTCATTTCTCTTTTTTCCTTTTCTTCCTCCTCCTCTTCATTCTTTTTGGAAGTATTGGGAATTGATCTCAGGGTCGTTCTACCACTGAGTTACATCGCCAGTCTTCTTTATTTTTTATTTTGAGAGGGTATCTTTCTAATTTGCCTGGGTGAAACTCAAACGTGTGATCCTCCTACCTCAAACACCCTGATGCTGAGATTATAGACTTGTTCCAACATGCCCAGCTCTTATTCCTACTTCCTACTGTCAAAACATCTCCCTCATAAAAGACTTAAGTTTTTGCATTCCCGTCCCCTCCACTTCCTCCTCTCTCCCTCCATCTCTTTGTCCCCTACTGTGGTATTTTAAGAAAGAAAATATTGTCCTTCAACCAAAGACAAGCTTTGTTAACTGTTGTTTCTTTGTCTGTAACTTAAATTGGAAATTAATAAGGGTGGCATTTGTAGCACAATTTCCCTAGTGTGAATTTTTAACAATATTGCCTTATGATGTATTATTTTAAAAGATTCAAATGGAGAAAAATAATGTATGCCCAAAGAAGTGTCCGGAGTACACCTCCTGAAACTGCTGAAAAGAATCTGTCACAGATGGATTTGAGACATTTCTGTGTGAGGATGTGGATCATGCCCATAATTATCTGTTCATTGAAGATTCAACTGGAGGGAATGTACCAATCATTGTGCCAGGTGCTGAATGGTTAGTGGTACTTGAGACAGACAGGGCCCTGATTGTTACGGCCTATAATTGAAGGAGGAAGATACCAAATAATTTATCATATGATGAAAAATTATGATGGGTGTTGGGAAAGGTGGCAGGCATGGATTTATACATGAGACTGTAAGGGCCCCATTTAGACTACAGGGTCAGAGAAAGCCTGGTCTCAAAAGAATATTTTTAAACTGCATGTGAAGAAGGAGTGAGAGCCCTCTGTGAGCACTTTACCCTGAGGTCACAGTGATAATAAAGATTTTCCTCACTGGGGTCCTCTCTTTATCTGGGGATGTATGGTTGGATTGAATAACATGTTTGTTATCTGTGTTCTGGAAGCCTTTTCAGTTCTTACAATGACATCACCATATTATGTCTGTTTTAGAGATATTGTTACATTGAGGAATGATGTGGAAGTTTGAATATGCATAGATCAAAACATAAATCTGTCAGAAAAGTCTGAAAGTCTTTGTTTCTAACATACTTTCTAAGCTGAAAATTGGATGGTTTTCATTTGACTTAATTGTTTATAATATATTAACCTTTCTCAGTGGAATTGTTTTTCAAACTCTATAACTTGACTTTAGAAAGCAATTTAACAAGATAGGTCTTTCTATTTGTAGTCCTACAAGGTCTAAAAGACAGTTATCTATATGCATGCCTACATCCTTGACTGAAAGATGTTCTTTTGGTCATTTTGCAGTTTAAAGCATATCCTTAAATTCTGCATCTTTATAACAACAACTGCAACAACAATAACAAACTTCCACAAGTTTTAGCTTGTCTCATTGGTAAAATAAATCTATGTCAAGTTTTAATTTCTGTATTTTGTACACATATTTTCAAAGGTTAGCAATTACTTTATTAGTCTTGGCATCCGTAACTCCTAGCAAGGTAGTTTATATGTGGTAAATGTTTCATAAATGTGTACTGACCTGCTTTTGTCAATTAAGTACTTTTTTTGCCGGGGGGCTGAGTTTGACACATTGTCTCACTGTGTAGCCCAAGCTGGCCTTATTCTCAGCATTTCTTCTGACTCAGCCTTCTGAGTGCTGAGGGTATAGGCATGCACCACCACCTCCAGCATTGCCTTTGTTAATTTAAAAGGATGAATGGTTTGTGGTTCTTTTAAAAATAAAATATAACAAATTAATGCTAGAATGTCATGTAACAAATAATTGAATACAAACGTTGGTACCATGAAAGTTAAATTTGGGTCAATTTTCCCTTGGATAAAATTGGAAAAATGCTTTTAATTTATGATAGTATACTATGTTGGTATGCTATGTTATTTTTGGTACAAAGCAACTGGGTGATGGTTGCAGTAAAGAAGACAGGCAGGGAAGTGAGGGGAATGGGTGTTTGTCCATCTGATCCTGTAGCACTTTAATCCATGGAATGCATTTGAGATATTGTTGGAACAGAACTTCTTAATTGGGAAAGTGAAGAGAGCCACATATGATCTGGATTTCATGGAGCAGTGCCTCTCTTACTTTTTGGAGTAAGGTTTTCCTGTTACAAACATAAAATAATAGACTTATTTAGTCTCAGTGAAAACTTTTAAGATCGTATACATTTGGGGAGCTTTAACTATAAAAAGATCTAGACCATTGTTTGTGTAGCTAGACTGCCATGATTAAAATCCCTGTTTGACACTGACAATCTGTGTAACCTTGCACAAACTGAACCTCTCTGGGGTTCAATTTCTTCACTTGTAAATTAGAAATAATATTAGTGTCTGCTTAATTAGCTTGGTTGTCCTGAGGGTCCAAGTATTTTACATATGTAAAATGCTAAGAACAGTACCTGGATCAGAGTTCGATCTAAAATGTGTTTGTTTAATAAATAATAATGAACATTTATATTAAAATTTGCATATATTACTGTAAAGTATAGACAAGGAAATGGAAGAATCTTTGTCAAATGCACCAATTGACTGAGTGGAATTCATGGGGCTGTAGGTGAGCTGAAAGATTTTGATCCCATATGTCAGTCTTTTGTATGTCTGCTTCTTTCTAAATAAGATGCACAGGATTAGAAATTTCCTGCTCTCTAGAACTGGAGTGCAAGAAGAATTATATATATATATATCTGTACAGAATAAAATCAAAGACCTCTAAGAAATGCTAATCTGTGTGTATAGCATAAAGGATATCTCCAAAACGTGTTAGATTTCTTCACTATGTTCCACTGTGAGCTACATGTTAATGTGTGTGACCTTTACTTCAAGATGGAACAAAGCATTAGGAAAAAAGAGCCCGACTCACAAGACAAAGGCATAAAATTTAATATGTCATTGATATAAAAAGTGATGAACTTTTTACCACTCAAAATTCTTTTGCAACAAGGAAGAGACAAATCAATAACAAATGGTTTGAGTTATTTCTTGCACAATACTTCAAAGAATAAACTTGAATATATAAATTAATGAAGTCTTTGAAAAGGTCAGAACAAAGCAAACAAAGAATTCCTCAGGCAATTCATTGGGCAATCTTGACATACGTGAGTTAGCAGGCTGTGCTGACAAGCTCTGTGTCATGATTTTTAACCCCTGTGTCATGAAGCTGGGAGAACTAGAACAGCTGTTTCGAACCTGCTGAGCAGATGAAATTGCTGAAGCTAGAGATTCATGCTGCAAAGCTCATCTGACTGATGGGAAGAACAACTCAGGAACTGCTACCCTAACCTGTATTTCCTACTCAAGATATTATGAAGTGTAACGCTACATTTCCTATCACACAGGTGTCTTAGAGTTAGTGATATCCATAATGACTCAGAGGTATGGATACTATTTCTACCGAAAGGATGAAGTATGTACAAATTTTTGTAGTAATTTTTAACACTTCAGGAATGAACATGTTGTCTTCTGATATCTGAAAAGAGGCACGGAATTGGAATTGAAATTGGAATTGGAATTGGAACCGTGTTTCTCCTCGGCCCATTCCTTTAGTGATTTTTGGGTAATTTTCTCTTTCTTTTTCACTCTCAGCCATGATTTCTCAAAATCTTTGTATTTCAAACAGAAATTTGAGTTTTAATGTCCTCTAACATCTTACAGGCTAGTTAAACTTGAAGTTCCAATGAGACACACAGTTCAGTTTCAGTGTCCAGGAGTTATTTTTACAAAGCTATTTCACACATTATTCAAAAGCCAAATAATCAAGTGCTGGCAGAGGTATGGGAACGCTTAGTAACCCTAGAGGATGATCTGACACCATTTGGACAAATCAATGATAAACATAGGTTATGGTCCATGTATCAAAAGAGCATTGCACCATAGTGTGTGTGTGTGTGTGTTTAGTATAAGTATGAGAGGTGAATATATTTGCATATGTGTGTGTGTGTATTTGTGTGGTTGCGTCCAAGTGTGTATGCAAGTTTGTGTACATATGTGCTGGCAGATTCATCTAGGTAGCCAGATGTCCAGCATTAATAGTAGATGCATCAGGGACTATGTGTAGGAATGACATGCAACAGATTATACAGATTCATAGCCTAGCTATATCATTGTGTATCATAGCATAGATATAACTTAAATACCTAGGATTTGGTGAAAAAAAGGAGAAATTAAATGCAATGCATTTGCAGAAATTTGAAAATACATATATTCAAATACATTTTACAAGATAACAAAACTAATAATCTGAGTGGTTGCATATGGATGCAAGTAGAGAATGGGGATTTAAAGGGTATAAAAATATTTTTGTTTGTACCAGTGATAATACTGTGCTTGAACTGAGATGTCTAATTCAGTTACCTCGCATTCTGAGAAAATAATGTGCGACACAGGGAACATTCTTAAGGTATGCTCTGCGAACCGTGGAACACACACATACACAGACTAGAATGAATGGACTAATGAATGAATGAATGAGTGAATGAATGATGCTGTCATGGAGGGGCATCCCAGAGAAAGTAAAGTCTGAGATGACTTTTGTAAAATTGAGTACTAATTGTTCAGGCCAGGTGTTGGCGAGGGAAATCTTACAAAAAGAGGAGAATCTCGTATACTATGAGCAATGGGAGTTGCAAATTCTATGGCCCCTCATCACAAATGTATGCCTTCTACTTGAGAATGCATGTTACTGCATATGACAGCAGCATGTACCTGAAGGTGAAATTGTAGTAAGATGATGGGACAGAGAGGCAGACAGGGTTTAAACATTCTGTGTTTCCACATTGCATGAGGTTCTGAGGGCTAAGGGGAAAGATTTTTAACTAAAGAGTTAGACTACTCTGTCTCTAATTTGAGCCTGGCTATATTTAAAGCATTCTGTCTCTAATTTTGGGCTGGCTGTATTTAAGGCTAGTTCAAGTCTCATTTTATTCATAAAGTTATCCCTTAGTTCAGTTCCTAAATGAATTAATTGTATATGATCTCTTGTGAATGTCTATAGCCTTTTGTTCTTTTAAAAATGAAACTTGACATACTCTTAAAATTCTGTGTCCTTTCTTTATCTGTCTTTTGATACTTAATATAATAGACTACTCATTTATAGGTGACAGAAAATGTCAAATCTTCCAACATTTAGTGTGAATCAAAATGAATTGAGCTAAATGGGAAACAGTTTGAAGGTGGGGAGGAAGTTTTAAGTATGATTGCTCAGAGTTTTGTTAACAAATGACATGGGATATATAGAAGGCATATTGTCAAAGAGGAAGGCAATCAAGTTAGAAGGACAGAAAGTAAAACTAAAGGAGAATTGTGTTTTCAAGGAGGAACTTGTGCTTTTAGAGAGAAACTCAGTCTTTTGAGAGCTCTCTTAGATTGAGGAACCATAGTCACCATCCCTTAGGTTTAATTTTATTTTTAAAATTCCCAAAATTTGGATCATAAAAAAGTAGCAACAAATGAGTTAATTGTCAACTACAACTTCAAGAAATCTCTTGATTTAATATAGATAATCCAACCTTCAAAAATGTGGTGTGCACATCCCAGAGGTACACCACATTGTTTAGTTATTTAAATAAAAGGTGAATAACTGTGATCAGATAAAAATAGTAAAGTAAAACTCTCATTATTTATTTGAACCTGATTGATTAGTTGCATACTATGAAAATTTCTAAATTCGTGATTTTAAAGTGTATTCCTGCTAAAGTTATTTAGAAGTAAAATGAAGGTTTGATAGTTCAGTTTCTTAGTTGAATCGTTTCCCACTAGTTCAACCATAGAATTTAGAAATCAACAAAAATTTCATCTTGAAAATTTCCAAAAGATTTTGTGAGTGCTATATTGATTCCCAAATTGTTTGAGAATAAGCCAGTAAAAAAAATGTGATTCTTTGTCTCCCCATGCAGCAGTATTCCCTCTACCTCTTCTAGTTCCAGCTTTCTCCTCTAAACCTTTCTATCAGCTAGGAATTATCATGGGAGTCCAATGGCTTTCTATTACATTATATATAGTTGTAGCACATATTTTCACCAGGCTGTGCTTGCTCATATAGTCCCAGCAGTGCAGTATCTCTGTACACATATTTGGAGGAGTTCAGTTCCTCTTCTCTGTATTCCATTTGCCAGTACAAAGGCAGCCTTTTGCCAGATTGAGTCCTAGTAAAGTGGAGGGCTGCCCAAGCGTTTGCTTCGTTTGGAATATTCTGTTTGTCAGATGTTTACACTGAGCCCCCAGTCCTCTGGCTTGAAGTCCTCATATTATTTCCAACTCACTGTCTATTTACAAAACCTTCTAGTGTAGGTGGTGGTATAGCCCTGGCCTGGTTTCCCAGGGGTAGCGGTGAAAGTCCTTGTACTGGCCACTGTTAAAACAAGATTAGCCAACGTGTCAGAAACTGTACAAACAGAAGAAATCTTATCCATTCTGAAGTGTTCTTTTTCCTTCCCAAATTTATCTTTGAAATACACTGAAAAGCGTGGCTTTTTTGAGCTAGTTCTTAGAATATTTTTGGGGTGGTTTTCTGAAGCATTGAATAGTTTTAAACAAAAAGCAAAAATTAGTTGTTTAAGAATGTACAACAGAGATACATAAAATATTTTAAAACTTCTATAGAGGCTCATATTTTAATGGAGAACCTAATGATTAAAATATAATTATCTCAATGATACTAGAAAGCCAATATTCATAGGCATTCCACTAAAAAGGATTCCTTACATGGAAGAAGTATGATGTGTATTATGTAACATTGTACCACATTCTGGGTGAATAGGATATCCAATTTACAAGCATTCCATGTACCAACTAAATGTATGTTATAAATGAACTGCAAATGTCTGTTGAGGTTTTTGAGATGATTTAAGTAGTGTTGATGCATGACACTTGCCACTAAAGACAGACGGTCATGTCTAACTGCATCATAGACACTTAATTACAGACATATTTTAAAACAGCACTAAGTCTACCAACATATATCTACATGTGTTAAATTACATATTTTTAATGCCATTGTTCATGTTGGTGCTATTCACTCTTATGCTACTAGCAGTATTTTAGTGATTGTTTCTTGGTAGGAAAAAAGTGTCAGTAAGCATACATGCTATCTAATGCAGTCATTTTCTTCATAAAAGAAGAAATACTCATAATATTACACGTGTATTTTCTTTGAAAATGGTGTGCAAATATGGTAATGGACTCAATAAATTGCAAGTTTTTTTTAAAATTATGCATTTAGATTTCTAACCTAAACCCAACTTCTCTTTATCTTGAACAATCTTCTAAGTTCAATCACTTGATCATTTTTTATATAGGCTCTTTCAATAATTCTGTAGTACTCTGCATATTTCCACTGTAATATACTACTTTATATTATAATATTCTTAATAAATTTGCTTCCAATTAGATAGCTGGGCTCCTTATTGAAAAACTATAAACTTTTGAATTTACTTCTTTATTTTCAGTTTTAGCATAGGAGCTGAAATTGTGGACTATATGGTTCATAAATATAAAATACAGATTACTTAGCAGAATATAGCTACTTTCTGCTTAAATACATATACAGTGAGGAAAACCTCCATCAATTGCTTCACTGAGTTAAATTTGATGTCTTCTCCTCCATTCACTTGTATGGAAATAAAATAAAGACAGGAAATACTGATACAAGCTCTACTTGTTTTTTCTTGAACTTTCTAATAAATTCCACTTTCCAAGTTTAGACAAAGCAGGTCTTTGAAGCAATAGTTTTGCAGTCATTAACTATGAGACCTAGGAAACCTTACATTTTCTTCAGAACAATAGACTTGTTTCATTAATGACCTTAAGACTGCATATAAATATTATTCTTGGTTTCCTTGATAACAGTGGAGTACACTTTCCATGGCTTGCTGTATTTTAAGAATTTTAATGAATAAATTTGGTTATTTCCTTTTCATTCCTGTTAGAAAAAATAATTTTGTATTTCTTTTTGCTTTTTTGGGTTTTTTGCTTTTTTTTGGTACTGGGGATCAAACTCATGACCTCGCACATGTCAGGCAGGAGCATGTGACACTGAACTAAATCCCTGGCCAATGACTTGTTATTTCAAAAAAAAAAAAAAAAGGTCCAGTGACTTTCTTTAGAAATGTGTTTTGGGGATCAAAATTTTAAATTTAAATTTTAAGTCCCGTGATTCTTATTTTAGTCCGGTTTAATAAACCCTGGAAATTTAAATTTCCCTTTTGTGTTTTGAAGTGTAACTCTGTAGTAGATAACTAGCATCTGTTATTTGTGTGTAAGAGAAGTGAAGGAAGCCGTTGGGAGCACATAGGAGAAAGAGAGAGAGTCATTTTAAAAATGTACTCATGTTTGAGAAACATAGAGGGTGATGTGTTCTAACTTGGTATAACTTTTCTGGAGGGTGCAGAAATAAATGGTAGACAGATTAAAATGGTTCATGTTTGTTGAGTTCTCAATTTCTTTTCTAAGAATTCATTCTAAGTAAGTCTTCATGAAATTATGCTAATATTTAGCTGTAAGAATGCACTGAAGTGCTTTGCAAAATATAATAGTGAAACCTTGGAATGTGGATGTGACAGTCTAAGAATCTGACTGAAGGACACATCAAAAGTACACTTCCTTTCCTCTAGCTTGGGGTGGGTTATGTTCAATGCCCTTTTAGTCTTGGGTTCCCCTGAATACTCAACATACTTGGTAACAGTGGCTTTTCTCATTTTATTATAAAGCCAGTAACGATAGATACTGAGTTATTACATCTGCAATACTTAGAATAAGGTTTGGGAGGTAGGTGACTCTAAAAATTTTGTTATTATTGTTGAATTTTTATCTCAGAAAATTAATGTTTTCAATTATTTAAAAACAATTATAATGTATTTACATTACATTCCTGCATTTGGGGGGAAAAAAAAGATGTGTTTCTTCTAATAAGAATTTGAAAGCTAATCATCAAAGGATGGCATTTGTTACATTGTAAGCTTGTGCTTATTGTTAATGTTTGTGAATTTTCTCCACATTTTGCTGATATTGTTTTGTGTCTCAATGTATTTTCTCTATAATAAAAAAACAAACACCATGACATTTTAGTGTGTTTGCCTATTTTTACTTTTAGCTATTTAAAGAAAAATAAAGATGAAAATGATGCAGGGCCCCAGAACTTTGAAGACTAAGCCAAGTGACCAGGGTTCAACACATGACAGAGTGAACAGGGCAAGGAATTAGGAAAGCCAAACATCACATGCAGGAGATTTTTACAGTAACATAGCAGAGTAAGAAGTGCAGCTGACAATGGGAAGCAATGGCTCCAACTTTGGCTTCCTACTCCCAGGTACGTGGTGTATGCAAGAATATGTTTTTGATATATTTGATAAAAACTATTCTTTCTTTAAAGTTTTAATAACACATAAACACATGCATATTAACACTAACTTATGCATGTGTGCAGAAGGATTTCCAATCAGTTGTCCTCTTACATGTCCCATCTAGGATATGTGATGGTAGATTTGAGTGATAGCTTGAATTCCTGCAAAAGCAGAGACTGAAGCAGACTTTTGTGTTGTATGTTTCTTGGGAAAGGACAGGAGCAGGAATGAGGGGTAAGGGAGAGTGAAGGAGGAGTGAAAGGTGTCCTATAAAGGGATGTATGCAGTTGGCCATGCCATGGGACAATTCAGTGTGTCATTGGAGCTTCTGAGGAACATTACGAATTTTGGCTCAGAAATAAATGTGCATCAGTTTCTCCCACAGGGAGGTGCACATGTATATTCCTCCAAGCTGGACCTCCATGAGAAAGCATTCATTGTGTACCAAGGTGTCTAAGAAACTTTGGCAGAAAGCAAGAGATGTGTGGAGCAGTCTTCAGGTTGCTGTTTCAGGCTCACTGAAGATTGCTTACACCTGGCTGCTGCAGAGAAGCTGGCTGCTGCAGAGTTGAGACTATGAAGTTTTAAAGTAGTGCCACATTTTCAAGGTCTTAGCAACATACATCCCAACATTGCTCTGTAATTCTAGGTGTCCACTGTCCCACACATTCAGATGTTTGGCTGAACTGGCAAATACTCCCACCAAACAACTTGAGGCACTGCCAGAACATAGAGAACTCTTGGATGAATTACAGAAAGTCCCTGCCAGACAAGTGTTACAAAAAGGGTGTCCCTAGGGAGTAAGTATGTGTACTACTCACAAATGCGGCAGCTTTGTAACAACACAGTAACAAAAGAAAAGAGAAAGAGCATTAATCAAATACGGCAAAAACAAAAACATCCCCGTTGAAATGCTTTATTCCTATTTATGAATGTATAATTTAAATAGATTTGGATCTTATTGTTCCAAGTTATATTGAAATGTGGGGAAAATTTTTTCTTGTAACTTTTGAATTAGTTATTTTAAAAGTGGTTTATATCTTTCATTAATTTACAACTATTTAGCCGGGCGTGGTGGCGCACACCTTTAATCCCAGCACGCGGGAGGCTGAGGTAGGAGGAGCGTTGTGAGTTCGAAGCCAGTTTGGGCTACAACGTGAGTGCAAGGCCGGCCTGAGCTACATAGTGCGACCCTGCCTCAGAAAACCAGGGCTGGGAGTTTGGCTCAGTGGCTTAAGCGCCTGCCCTGGCAAGCGCAAGGCGTGAGTTCAATCCCCGGTGCTGCAAAATTTACAACTATTTGATCAAAGTCATATTACTTTTTATTTTATTTATTATTTATTTATTTTTGGTACTGGGAATTGAACTCAGGACCTTGTGCTTGCCAGGCAAGTGCTTATGTCACTGAGCTATGTCCCCAGCCCTTCGTGTTACTTTTAAATGTAAGTCATGAAATGTGACTTTAAGCTTATGGTCAAGTACTTTTGGCTCAGCTTCAGAGAAAATTTACTAGAAGAGATAATGTTTTAATTAACTGCATATTAGCGATTTCTGCAGTATTAAATGGCTTGATGGTTTGTTTGTTTGCGTGCAGACATGCACTATCAACGTAATCTCATCAATACATCTGTCAACATAGTTAGGAAATGCATCATTCTGAATGCTAACTTTAGTTAGGAAGTACATTAATAAATAAAACAGTGCAGTTTGGATTAAACGTAAGTCCTTCTCATCATTTTATAAAATGATTCTCCTTTTTTATCACTGAGATTATGGACAAAATATTCATTAATCCACTAAGCTAATTAATTAATTAATTATTTTTTGAGATGGGCTTGTTATGCAGTTCAGGTTGGTCTTGAACTCACTACGTATCGCAGGCTGGCCTAATCCCAGCAATGCTTCTGCCTCAGCCTCTCAAGTGCTGGGATTACAAGCATGCACCACCATGCCTGTTTTCCACTGAATACTTAAATGGTGCTTCTTACTATTTAGATGTACAGTGAGTCCAAAATTTTACCCCTTGTCTTTCCACCTCTGACTCTCATACTATATGCACACACACACACACATATATGTGTATATATATATATATATATATGTACGTGCATTCATCACATTCATATGCATGCATCATCCATACATATCAATATACTTTGTAAATATACACATTGTATACATACACATATTTATATATGTATTTAAATAGTTACATATGTAATTAATACAAACGCGAACTCCACTATGATTGATGGAAGACTGAGAATTGAACGTTAATGTTCTTTCCAGAAATTAGCTTTACTGGTATTTTATGATACAGTCTGGACTCAGCACAAAACTTAGGAACCAGCTACTAATACAATGCTAAATATGACTACGAATCAGTAACCTGAGATATTTGAAAAACAATAAATAATTTAATTTCAGAGACTGTTAAATTGCTTCCTCTGTGTGTGTTCTTTCTGGGCATTATTACAAGGTAAGATTATCTTAACGACATTTGAGAGTCATCATCAATATTTTTCCATTAGAAGTTATTAAACTTTAAAAAGCAATTTTAGTAATAAGCACAACTAAAAGTAGGTCCTAGCACATAATGTGAGTTAATGCTGTATGACAGTTTGCATTTATTATTGTTAATGCATATTAATATTATCATTAAATATATCTATAAGTCTCATGAGTGTACTAAAATATATGTACAGTTTACATACACCTCAAAACCCAGAGATTCTAATCATTTTATTGTTGTTTTTGTTCTGTTTCAGTGCTAAGGATGAAAACCAGGGCCTTACAAGTGCTAGCTAAGTGCTCTACAACAAAGCTACATTCCTAGTCCCCTTAATCTTTCAAAATATTTACCAGCAGTTCATAGTTACTCCTTACCAATGAAAATATTGGCACATGCCTTCTGAAATAAAAAATTTTATGAGACAATATTCTCGTGAACCCTTGGTAAGAATGATGGCAATATGATGAAATGTAAAGAGTAATAACAAGATTCATAAAAAGTTAAAAGCAAACCTAACTCCCACAAACTAGCTCTGTGAGACAAGGAATACAAGGAACCTCTGCTAGTCTTTCCTTTATCCGTAAAGTGTTATCCTGAGGCATCCTTCAATCTACTCTTCTTCATGTTTACTGGATTTTGATAGGTGCTCGAAGTTAGGAGTAAAGAAAAGAGAGCTCAGACTCCCCTTTGGCTGTGTATCCTTCTGATCTTGTGTCCTTGTTCTGCCCCTAATACTATAGTAGGCATTATCAAGGGACTGCTCAATTCATGGCAGGCTCTGAGTGGAGCATTTTGCTTTCACCAACTCCTTTTCCATTCCAGCGTTCTCTGATGAGATCCTTTTAGTGCTGCTTCAAACCTAAGCAAACTGAAGCCCTCGTTAAGTAGCCCTTTGCAGCATGCATGACCAGTGTTAGAGCAGGGTTGGTGCATGGCCTCTCCCTCCTGGAGCTCATGCACTTACCTAAGGGGCCTTCACCAGCCGGGGAAACAGAAAGACAACAGACTTTCACAACTGGAAGTGGCTCTGCAGTCTCTGCTTGCCTCTGAGACACAATTGAGTCTGAGATTCCCAACTCTGTTTCTCTTCCACACATAGGTACCTACTGGAAAAGGGAGTGTTTTGAGAAGCTAAAAAGGTCGAGGAAAGTGCCTTAGAGGCAGTTTCAGTTTTCATAATTGTGGACTTAGTTGCTCTTTGGCTTTGGCTGGGACCCAAAACAATTGTGTGATATTACTGCACCTGAGTTGGGAGAGACATAAATGAGCACCAAGCTAAATATTTACATTTTACCTCCAGTCAGTTTTGTACCCCAGTTTTCCAAAGTATGGTCACTGGCCTATGATAAGGTTTTTTGATATGAGTTTTAGTAACTTATAAGTAGCTTTGAAAAGTAAAACGGAGTTTAGTGTGGTGATGCGTGCTTATAGTCTCAGCTATCCAGGAACCGGAAGCAGGAAGGTCATAAGTTTAAGACCAACTTGGGCAATTTAGCAAGACTCTGCATAAAATAAAATAATAAAAAAGGCTCGGGACATAGTTTGGTGGCACAGCACTTGCCTAGCATATGTGAGACCCTAGGTTCAGTCTCCAGTTTTCTCTCACCAAAAACAAGCTAGCAAAAAATAAATAAACAGACAAATAAATAAATGCAAATTATATATATATATATATATACTCATATATATCAGAATTTAAAACTGCAAAATTTTTCACAAAAAGTGGAGATAAATGTTATTTGTTAGAACCTTGTGATAGGAGTGTTTGTGTATGTTTACTGGGTCATTATTTCATATAAGATACTATTCAGCAAAGTCAAGAAAGTATCTCAGTCAATAAGATGGGAGGCCAAGGGGTGTGACCATCAAGTTTAGTATGTTTGTTTTACAATGAATGATCAGCAGTGTTCTGTTGACAGATCATGCAGGTGTAAATGTGAAACAATTATGCTTTCTCCACTTAGATTTAAGTTCTTCCTCAAATGAAGTCATTTTAATACTCTTGGCCAAGAGGAAACAAAACATTATTCTCACTCTGCTAATCCACTTTGCCTGGAAGACAGATTCTTCATTGTTCAAGCATTTTTCTCTTTTCATTTTAGGTTTTTCAAGTTTTTCTTGTTTTCTCTCTGAAGCATAAAAGCATACAGCACACCTTCTCCTAAATATCACCAATTCTGTACAATACAAATTTTACTAATATCTTAAATCAAAAACAAAAATAGAGAAACAGCATGAGTGTTGAAGTCTGTGATGATTTGTTTCTAAACCACTTCCTAGATGTGTTACTTTGTGTAACTGTCTTCATACTTTCCAAGGCCAGTTTCCTAATCCATGATGGGGTCCACAATATTCTCCTGCACACTTCTGTCACCCAAATCCACATCTCCATGGATTCTTTTTTGAAGCCACCTTTGCTTCCAGCTATGGCTACTCCAGCCTGGCTCCTTTCAGGACATAGACCGATCTTTTTAGAAAGGTCAATATTTTATCACATATTTGTTCATTGGTTTATTGTCTGACCTGTGTCACTAGGATATGTTTCATGAGGACAGAGACTTTTGTTAGTATTAAAATCTATTTTAAAAATAAGCTCAAATAAAGGCCTACTGCCATCTGAATGGTTTTCAATGAATAAATATATAAGAGCATTTAATTTCTTGTAAGACTGGTATGTGGATCAAATAAAATAATTTATAAGAATGTATCTGTAATAACCTTAGAGATACAATTTTCCCACACAATGTATAGAATTGTCCTAAGGACACAACTATATATATTCCCCTGAACACTGTGATGGTTTATTTTGTGAACTGTCTGGGCCAGAGTTTTAGATATTTGGTTAACCATTTCTCTAGATGCTTCTGGGAGTCTGGTGAAATTTTCAATAAAGACAATTGCCTACCATCGTATGAGTGGCCCATTCAATCAGGGGAAAACCTGAAATAAAAAGTCTGACCTTCCCCGACCAAGAGTCCACTGACTACCTTCAGACAATCTGTAGCACTAGTTCTTCCTGGTCCTCTGGCAGATGGCCCCTTTAACTCAAACTGCCACCCTCCGGAGTATACAGCCTGCTGCTCTCCCCATTAGAATTAAGATTTGTCAAGCCTCCACGATCATGTGAATCAGTTAAACACACACACACACACACACACACACACACACACTTCCTCTTGGCTCTGTTTCCTTGGAAAATATTGACTAATGATGCTTCCAGCTGCAAGCATGATGTGCCATTTATCTCTCCTATGTCCACTGTCACAAAGAGGCTTTTTTTTTTCTTTTTTCATTGCAGTGGTTTGCTTCTAAGGTGCTTTATGTCAATAGAGCTACAGTGCACATCTCTGCTGACTGGTGTTCCCTTCATAGACATGACATGGTGGCTGTTTTCAAACACTTGGATCCTCACACAACCACATGAAAACAAAAGGCAGAAGAAAATCTACTCCCTTTTATCAAATGGGAAAATCTTTCCTTGGAGCTTCCCAAATTACTGCTTTTTAATACCTTATTGACTTGATTGAGTTCACTTTTCCATGCCTTGCCTGTAAGGGAAGTTGGAAAATGTTACCATGGCAAGAAAAGATGATGGGAAAATAGCTATCTTTAGGCAGCACTGACCATATTGCATAATAAAATAAATGGCCATATAGTGGAAACATCTTCAGATTCTAAATGAGCCATACCTTGGGTATATGTTTTCTTTTCCAGCATGACAAATGCAACAACTTTAGTGGCTTAAACAGCTGACATTTATCATCTCACAGTTCTGTAGGTCAGAAGCCTGAGAATCGTTTTATTAGGGTTTCATGAGCCTGAAATCAAGGTGAACAAAAAGATGGCAGTCTCAATTCTAGCTCCAGGTCCTCTCATAAGTTTGCTGATTATCAGCAGAGTTCTGGTCTTTGTGACTACAGGACTGAAGTTCTCTAACTCATCTCTCCCTGCACATGGGGTTTTCCATGGTCAGATCAGCAAGGCAGCACCTACTGCTGCTGGTTCCTCTCTCTTCCTTTGAGTACCTCTTTTAGAGACCACCCCTGATTTTTAAAGACCTATCCAGAATAGTCACCATTGTGGTTAACTCACAGCCAATTGATTAGACATCTTAATTATTTCTTCATAATTCTCTCACCTTTGCCATGTAATATAACATTGTCACAAGAGTGATGTTCTATCATCTTTGCCATATTCTGTTGGTTAAAAGCCGATTACCAGTCCTTCCCACAGTAATGGGGAGGGAAATAAGCACAGATGCGGATCTTTGAGGATCGTTTTATAATTTTCTCTACTGCACCTTGCTTCAAACATTTATCAGTAAAATCTTCACCTGATTGCTTAGCTTCTCTGAGGTTCATCTTTTACAAGTATAAATGGAGATCAACTAATTTCATGGAATTACTGAAGTACTAACAGCTGTAAGTAACCACATATGTTGATGTTCCAAGCTCAGTAGCTGTCATGTGGAATACAAAGATGAATCTCCTGATTAATCGCCTACAGAATTGCTAAATACAATACATTAAGTAAAATGCTTAGGATAGTATCTCATCCATAGAAATTATAAAATAATATCAGCTTCCTTTCCTTTTCATTACTACACAATATAATTTTGGAATATAGTATTTTCTTATGATGTGAGCTTCATAAGAAATTTACAGCATGATATATTTCTGAGCCAGTTATTTAGTTTTTACTGAGTTTTTATAATTGTAATCAAATCATAAAGGAAAATAAAGCATTAACCTGTTAGGTCCTCTGATCCCATGTAAATGCAATGTTATTTATAGTGTGAAAACAAAATTGTCTGAATTTTTATAAAAAGTCTTCTCTTCTGCTAAATATTTTAATCCCTAAAGATACTTTTATAAACAACTGGAAACAAAATTTTACTGCAAATATTAGTTATTTCAAGTTTTTAGTTGCATTAGAAATGTCACCTACTTCATAAAAAGAGATAAGAGATACCTTACAAAAATAAAAAGGAAACGTTAGAAAGATTTAAAAACAAAAACCTACAGGCCATTTATTTAGAGAAATAAAAATATATATGTTCCTAGAACATTTCTACTGGGAGAGAATACAAAATTCACATCTATGTATTTTAGCATTTAAAGCAAGAAAAAAGGATCAGACAGATCATTAATATTTCATGAGATGAAATAAATGTGCATCTTTACACTCTTTTAGGGAAGAGAACCAATTATTTTTTCATTTCAGTATCACTTTGGATTGGCCTACAGCCTTGGATTTTAGGCCTAAAGTCTATGGCTTTTGAACTGCGCTATCACTGAAACTCTTTCATATGACAACTAATTAATAAAGTTTTCCCATAGCTACTGACATAAAGAACACCAATTTGTATAATGAGAATATTCCAGCATAGGCTTGAGAGCATGCAAAAACCTTCATAGTGTAGTTTCTCATACCTACCACATAGAATTAAATCTTGATAAAGACAGTTCCTGAGGAGTTAAGCATGGTCTTAGAAATCTTTGCTCATACATTACATTTTAATTGAACATTTATTTACTACAGTTTTAGCATCTCTAACCTGTAAATCAAACCCTAAGCTCTCCTGCATCTAAAACTTTTTGTGCATCAAAGTAACAGGACAAGTAGAAAATTCCACCCTTGACTTTATGTGACAGACCACTGTCAAAAAGTAAGTACAAAAAAAAAATAATCTATTAAATTAACCTTCAGGCTATGTGTATAAGGTTTACATGAAACATAACTGAATTGAATATTTAGACTTCTATGTGTATCCTATGATCATGATATTTCATTCTATATATGCAAATGTTTCAATATCAGGAACAAAAATCTGAAATCCAAACATACCTGATTTGAAACATTTCAGATAAGGAATATTGGCAAAGGCCTGAAGATGTAAATATTTTGGATCTTGTCCTTGCATTCCAGAAATTCAGCAGGCCACTAAATTGGGATCTGCTGCTCTTTCAAGCTCTGAAATGTCAACATTCTGGAGAAGTTTGACTAAAGATAAGGTGACATAGTGTGTATTTTTTTTTTTTTTTTTTTTTTTTTACTATTAACCAACCCTAGCATATATTCCAACCAGACTGACAGGACCTTTCAAATTCTGGAAGGGTGTGCCTACATGTAGCCCCAAGATTTTCCATAAAAGAAGATGAAACTATTTGAATTCTTGATTTTGATTCCAAGGTCTGTTTTATGGAAGATAATAAGAAAAGCTGGCCTAGATAATTTAAGGCCTGATATGGTCAATTGGACATTTCTATCATTAAAGATTGTTCTATGGCTCCCCAAGAACTTTGCTTTTGAATAGTGTCATGTAATAATGATCAGACTAGAGTAAGTTCATTGAAGCACACATTTCCACATTTGACTTGAAATACTGGATGCAGGATTGTTAGTATTATTACTTGAAATTTAAAAGCTTTAGAGCCAATGTCAACAATTTATGTTGCTATCCTTTTTGCTAGCAACTAGTCAACAGGTGTGACTTCTGAAGGAAACTTTTGGCTAAGAATTGAAGATGTCAACAGAATTGAAAAACAAGTAAGCAAAAAAGATAGACAGATTCCTAAGTGCCTCCTAAGATGTTTGGTCCTTATTTTGTGCACAGTGTCTCTGATTTTTTTCTCATTAAGTACTAACTAGATGCTGCTGTGAAATGATTGTGTAGATGTAGTTGAGGTCTCAGATCAGCTCATTGTATTATAGAGTGATGGTGTGTTTGGGCCTTTTCTAGTAATGTGAAGTCTTTAAAAAGTAGAGAGTTACTCTGATTGTTTGCAAAAGAGCTTTGGCATGGTGCAAGCCGGCATCTATATACTGAATGGCATGTGAGGAAGGAGAGGTATGCCACTTAGCAAGATGTTGCAAAAGAGATCTCGTTGAAGAAGAGTAGTTTCTGGCCAACAACTCAAAGGAAAATGAGGAGTTCAGTCCCATGACCTCAGGGGAACAAATTCCCTAAGCACAGTGAACTTACAGGAGGACTGCAAGCCTCGGATGAGAACTCCTTGACTTAAGCCTGGTGAAACCCTGAGCAGATTCCAGTACTGGGGAAACTGAAGTAGTACGCTACTGTTTTAAAGTTTTGGTAATTTGTTACACATTATGCATTTTAATAGGAACTAACGCAGGAAGCATTTAATTAACCTAAGTAGAATCAAATTTTTAGACACGTTAAGGAAAAATACAGTAGGATTCAGCTGTTTAAGAGCTTTTAGAATTTGTATTTAAAGTATAGAGGCAATTCCTTTCAGCTGTAGCTCTATCACGTAAGATGCTGATTCTTTAGGAGAAAGTGCCCAATGGTAAAAAAGAGTGCGACTTACTTAGAGAATACTGAGCTGTATCATTAAATTGTTATGTGAAGTATTTGAAAGAAAATAGTTGTAAGCATTGCGAGAAATTAAAAAAAAATAATTTCCAGTCAAGGAGGGCTGTGGGTGGAGTTTATACATTACCCAGTAAGCACCGGATTTTTTTTGAATAGTTGGAGAAGCACTAGCGTTATGCAGTAAAAAGATTGCTGCTCTATCAGTGTGAAGCACAGATTGACTGGACTTTGAGGTTGTTATAATGCACCATGCAAAATTATGTGCCAAGAGCTTTCCTGCAGATGAAAGTAAAAATAGAGTATTGAGCAGATGTTGCAGCCAATGTGGTTTTGCAGTCTGAGATTATAGTCCATAAACTAGAGCGGTGTTATGGTGATTGTTGTGTTATTAACAAAGTAACATTTATTTATTTATTTATTTATTTGCACTGGGAATCAAACTCAGGACCTTGTGCTTGCCAGGCAGGCACTGTGCTGCTCAGATATTCCCATCTCCAAAGCAACAGGTTTCAGGTGAAGACAATATATTTAGTCTGGATAAATAATATTTGAGAGGGTGGGAAATTGTTCCAGTGGCGGGCAGGAAAAGCAGTGGAAATGCACACAAATGCCACGGGAGATTACTCCCGAAATAGACCTGGTGTTATCACGATATATGCTTATGGCAGGTTTCATCTCCAAGAAAGAGAATGGCGAGAGGGTGATATAAAAGTGCATCATGGAAAGTGTTACATTCAAAAGACAGAATAGTAAGAGGAAAAACTGAAAACTGAAAATTTTTAAACACATGCGACAATGGATATCACATAGACAGCAGGAATTTTTTTAGATGATAATGGTTAATTATTTCAGCTATTTTAATGGGTACTATATGATGAGGAATGAGAAAAGTCCTTGGAATTTGGTAACTGGAATATTGATGGTGAACCTCAAAGCAGTTGCAGTCAATATAACAAGAAAAATAAATTATGCTTAGCGATAGGAAGCACTTAGTGCACATAAACTTTGAAAAAGTGTAAAGTTGAAGGAAAAAGGAACAAGATGCTAATTAAAGGGTCATTTATTCATTTTCCTGTTGAATTTGAAGAACGTAAATTGCAGACATAAATAAGAGCAATTTACATAAATGTGTTTCATGATTAAGTTGAAATTTCTGGTAGGCTTCTTGTCAAGTTGCAATTCGGCATACCCTCTCCAGTGTTACACACGCACAGACAAGTGTACACAACTGGAAATGGTTTTGTACACATATATGTTGCATATATCTACATATATTTGAGCTAATAAGCTAATTTAACTTGATTCTTGAAAGATTCAGTTAAATTACTGGATTTGTGTTTCTCTAGGAGAATTTTGATACTTACAAAAATATCAATTGATCAATCCTTGCTGTGATTTTCCCCCCAAAATAATTTAATATGAATACTTTGCTCAGTGTAGAAATAGGCTTAACTTTAAGTTTACCTTTTGAATTCTCATGAAACCAATACATATTTAAATTTCAGGCATAATATCCTCACTGAAATAGTTAAAATTGTAGATATTTTGTTTTAAATCAAGGTTATTGCCAGAGTAGAGTCTGTTGCAAAGGAACTTAAGTTCTTGACAGCAATCAGGGTAAACTCATAATGATTTAAAGGACAGACACTTGTATTCAAGGTCTTAATATATTCACATAAATCAAGTAAATTTTCACTTCTCCTAACACAATAAGAGGCTTTTTCCAATGCTATTTGAAGAAAGACTATTCACAGCATTAATGGGCGAAGACTGCACTCTTTGAGGAATATCTCTAGTGGAAGAACAGGAAACATCCTTTTGCTAAATGTAGCACAAAAATGGCATTCAGGGGACAAACCTTAGGTTTCTAATACAGCACACAAAAAATGATGGCTGAAATCTTGAGAGTCTGGGGAAAAATAGGGTATTGTATAAGAAGGTTGATTCAAGGCTAAAATTGGAGTTGTTAGAATTCTATTCCTAATGATTTAAAAGGCAATAATGAGGAAACTCTACAACTCAAGGGTGACATTTGTTTCTTAGCAATCTAGGGTAGAATTTGTTGTCTAACCTCTGAACTCTTCCACCCATTAGTCTCAGTACTTCTCGTCCCTGGGCACAACTGAGAAAGAAGTGGGGCTCCGCACAGTACAAGAGAGCAGCACTTCCCTTGGGCGTCACATCGTTAGTTTGCTTCCAAATTTCTTTATCCTTTACCATAGCTACTCAGACTGCTAGCAATGCTTGACTCTCAACCCCACTGACAGGGCTCTTCAGTCTTCCCTGTACTCTCCTCCCTTTCCAAGGCAATGAAGAGAACTTTTGACAGCTGCATCAGTGATAATGTGCTCACTGAAATGGGTATAGTACATGAAATTTCAAAAAGAGTCTAACGGTGCCCATGCCAACTAGAGATTTCTTTTAAACTCTAAACTTTAGATATCCTTATAGAAAAGAAGCTGGAATTTTAATATATGCTTATTGAGGAAATTCATATGTCTACATAAATTTGAGGCTGTCTTCAGTAACTCATGATCATTGGGTTTCAAAACTTCAAGGTTCTAAAATCATTAATCTACTCATGTTTAACATTTGTAAAACTTGAGGTTTTAATTGGTTTAGTGAATTATTCCATTTAATTTGGAGATACACTTTGAATCAGAACTAAGTCTTCTGACTCTGAAAGAGAATCAAGTACTGGAACGTCAAATTCCACCAGGACACACCTGTCACCAATGAAGATTCTATAGCAAAAAAACAACACACATCACTGGGACTGCAGACTGCCATCCTAAGAGGCCGCAGGGACAGTTTTACTACAAGATTTGGGGATAGTCTCCATGATTCAAAAGGTTAAAGAAAATTGACGTTCTGAGTTGCATGTTTTTGGAGGTGCGGACAATGCACAATTGGGTACTTTGGTACGTGTTATCTAAGAGGAGTGTAACTGAAGTAGGACTCAAATTATTTTTGCAAAGAAGTCACTTATGCTTGTAAGGAGAGGGATATTTTCAGTTGGTCTTATGGTTGCAGAAGGTCCTTAACTCCATCTTTCAGATGTTGTTTACTAAGGGGCTTTTTCTCTGTCTTATTCTATCACAATCATGTGTGCTTTTTTAAGAATTGCTTTATTGTTTATATCCTGTGATGGTATTTATATTCAGTTGGGAACACTGTGGCCCAGCTTTAAGCTGCCAGAGTGATTTTTCTTTTAATTTTCTCAATCATGTATAGAACAGGCTATACTTACTCCTCACATTGATTTAGAAAGAGGCGTTTGATTCAAAGGAATCTTCCAAGACAATATAGGACACAATGTGACACCTAATGATGGGGTGAATTTGCTCACAAAGCTATGTATTTCTGGCTGCTGCAATGATCTACAAGTCAGGATCCTCTGGTAAAGGGATGATGAGAATAGATGTGGTTTTCAGCTCTGAGATTTCGTGCTTTTAGGCTTGATTCACAAAATTGTCATTATCATACAGATTTGGGGTTCATTTGATGCAGATAATCACATTTTGCAGAATCTTTTAATCAGGTTATTATAGTCAGACATCAACTTTTATTTCAGTATTTATAGGGACATTATTTTGATTTTATAAGGGATTGCACTGTGCCTCATACAGTGACATTAAAGACATGCAATTTTTGTCTCTTATTTTATATTTCGTATTTTAGGAACAGAAAACCTTTACAAAAGCAACACATCTAGTAGAACCAGATTACATAAAATGTTAGCAGGGTTTCTTACAAAAAGATGAAATAATAGACTTATTAAAAATACTTTAACTTTTTTTTCATATTTCAAGTTCTTCCCTTTCTCCATGCATTTCATCTCAATCTGTTGAATTATTATTCAGCCACTAAGATCCATTTTAAAAATTCAGATGAATACAGCTTTCTCTCATATCCCTCCTAGAAGTGGGGTAAGGATGTAATTCATGTCAAATATCACATACTGTCTTTTGGTGCCAACATTTGGTGCAACCAAGAGGGCCACAGAATTGTTCTTCCCGCTCTTGCCCAGCAGCTGAGGTTCCACCAGCCATGCTTCCTGTTTATCCCTGCACTTCCTGATCTGCTTGCTCATGAAATTATTCAGTGAAACCCATGACCTTCTCCTGTAGAAGCTGTGGCATATCTCATGGCCAGATTACAAATCCTGCTTCCTACGACACTAGTGTTTGTCACTGTCCCTGAGTGCCACCTCTGTGTGTCCCTATATGGCATGGAGTGTCATCCTCCCTAGAGGTGAGACTGTTTGACTCTTCCACGAGTGCTGATGCCACCTGTCTAGTGTTGGGTGCTGTGTGTTTGGCTATACCCACAACCCTCTGGCTGAATCACTCCCTTTCAGTGAGGTAGAGAGGAGGTGATTAACGTACAGACGTGCCTGCTTTCCCAAAAGCTAGAATATTTTCATTGTTTTAGTTTAGCACTCTATTCCCCATCACTGCTTAATCAAATGTAGTTTAAATTATAGTTACTATTTCACAAATGTGACCCTTCACTGCAGTGTCTTAATTCGGTTTTGTAGTTTCTCTAGTGTCTGTAATGGCATCTTGCAGAATTTAATGAATTTAGTTTGTATTTTATGAGTGTATTTTTGCCTCTTTTCTAAATTTAGATGCAACGTTTTTCTTTGTGTAATTGAAGCAGACTTCATCACATTTTTGAAAACATACCGAGGCGAAGTCTTTACTGGATTGGTTCTCAGGCTGGCAATCAAGTTGTGAGTGACAGCTGCTGCAGATTTTATGAGTTCTGTGCCCGGCTGCAGTGGCTCCCTCTCTTTCCTATCAACACTCTTAGGCGGCACACTTCTTATTAATATCTTTCTTTATTTTGTTACCACTGGACACCATACGCCTCTGATGAAACCGAAATATGACTGCGATATCATTGTTAGAAATGGAACTATACTACAATTTTAAGCCCTCTACCAAAAGTGTTACATTTTTAAAAATTTTTGCTTTAGTCCAAAAATAAATTAGAAATGCATGTAACTAGAAGCTTCGTTCAAATATTCAATGAATAACCAAATGTGTACTACAGAAGATGCTTCAGAAGTCTCCATTTGCTGACACGTAATGTTTTAAGAAACGTTACCAGATCACCTGAGTGTCATATTTTAGTTAACCACATTCTAATTTATACCCACATCATTCTAACTCACTTTCTAACTAATCATTACTACTTGTCTCTTACCTTGCATTGTAAGTATACATATAGTACTTCATGTGCCATTCTTACTGAATAAATAATAAAGTGAATGAACTTAGACTTTCATTATTTTCATGACAATCTCTGTAATTTTATTTTCAGACATTTGTTTTGTATTTTCTTTCTTTGTTTCTTTGTTTTCTTTTCTGTGTTTTTTTTTTGTTTGTTTGTTTTGTTTTGTTTTGAGACAGGGTCTCACTATGTAGTTCAGGCTGGCTTGCATTCACTGTGTAGCCCAGGCTGGCCTTGAACTCACAGCAATCATCCTGCCTCAAGGTGCCTGAGTGCTGGGATAACAGGCATGCGCCACCATGCCCAGCATCACATTTTCTTTACCATTGTAATAGACTGTGGTCAGCAATATATATATACATACATATATATATATATATGTATGTATATATATATGTATATATATGTATATATATATATTCACACTTTTAATATAAAAAGGAAGGGTATTAGTTCAATTTCTACTCAACTGAGAATATTTAAAGAACAGAGTAAATTTCAGTGGCTATAGATTACTGCTAGCATTTCTTTTTTTACATCATTTTCTTTATTTGTACATGTTTGTATTACATAATGTTTATATACTTTGCAGGGAGTCTATACATATATGCAACATGCCTTAATTCCTTTTTTCAACTCTTTTCCCTTCTCTCCTTCCTCATTCTATCCACCTCTTGACCCCTTACTTTTTTTTGCACTACATATAAATTGGCATTAGTTTTAGTACAAAAATTATAGTATCTGAAAAATGACATATATTCGAGGTAACTGAATATATTACTAATGCTTGCTCAGTCTACAGGAGTACATAAAGTCACCTATTCAGTAATCATCTATTTATAGATTATTGTAACACATTCTATTTAAGAGTCTGTGTACTTTTTGTTTGATTTTAATTACATTTGATTTGCTTCACATTGGACTAAGTATTTCAGTGCATATCAGTGTCTAGCCAAAGCTTATTAGGGTCCCATTCTGTGACAGGAATATAGGCGAGCAACAAGTATACTGGGCTTCCCTTTGCCCCACTCAGTGGGCATCGTTCTTATACTATCCGTTTGTCGGTACTTTTTGGAATATGACACCTGCATACTCTGTCAAGTTGAGGTGCAAGAACTAACACAGATAATGAAGCTAGAAATTTATCAGTAACGAAGTCCAAAAGAGCAGTGTTAAAGACTGAATATTTCTCTAAAAGGAGACATGGAAATAGGTTCAGTATGATATCCACACATTGACTGGAGTAGAGGTGCACAGAAGATATTTTAGGGAGACCTAAGAGCAAGGCAGGAAAGTTTACATGGGCCTAAATAACAGGCACCATAGGTCTGTAATAAAGAAACAAGGGGAGGGAAGTCAGGTTTATGAAAATCAGGAAGGAATTTTTTAGAGGACAGGAAAAAAGTGATACTAATTTAGAAGTGAAAGAACTCAGGGCTACGGTGAAATAAGATTGAATAACCAAGATCTCAAATGTCTATCCAATTCATTCAACTGTAACTCATTCTTAGAATTTCCAGCAAGCATCTAGTTTATTCTGAATTCTTCCTCCTTCTGAGAGTCACACTTTCTCATCACAGCTACTGAGTTTTAATGGTGTTACTAGTGTTCTTTAAATATTGTGTATGTGTGTCTTGCTTTCATGATTATATGGGAAAGTTATTGTAAGACATAACTAATAGTTATTATCAACCCATGAGACATTGTCTTAGCATTCTGCTACTATAATGAAACACCTTACATAATCATCTTTTAAAGCAGAAAGATTATTTTGGCTCACACTTTTGTCGGTTTCAATCTATAGTTGGCTAACCATTGATTTGGGACCTGTAGCAATAAAGTACATCGTGGGGGAAGCTCATAGTGAAGGAAGCTTTCAGCTCATGGCTAGGAGCAAAAGAGAGAGGAAAGGCTGGGTTGCAATATACCCTTCAAGAACACACTCCCAATGTCCTAAATTCTCCCCTCTAAAGCGCACTTCTTAAAGGTTCCACCAGCTCTCTATAGTAATATGCTAGGGACAGAGCTTCCAACAGATAGCTTTTTGGAGGAGAATTAAGATAAAAACTATAGTGTGTATTTGCAATGATATAACTATCGACTTTACAAATTCTGTTCAAGGGTATTTGAAGAACCAACTGAGAATGGGAAAGGTAGGCAGAGAGAGAGTGAGAGAGAGAGCGCCAAAAGTGTCCGAAATACAGTCTTAAATATTCTCTTAAGTGGTTTATACAGTGATACTCTGAAATACGTCTTTCTTCAAAAGTGAAGGAAACAGTCTTAGAGACTTTGACTCAGAGGTTATATGTGGTGAGATCAGGAATGACTGATCTCAAGGCCGGCTGACTCCACTGTTTCCATCAAAGATGCTAACAAAGGATTTTTATTACTATGCTGTTACACCAAGTCAATATTTCTAGTTCTCAAAAGATATAACAATTTTTACATAGCTACTTTAAGTAGATGACAGTTTGTTACCTTTTACTAGAATGACTTTAAAAGTTAGTGAGATATGGAAAAATTCAAAATCAACTTTGCATCATAGTTTTACTTAAGAATGATATTATCACAGACATATCAGTTACTCAGCCAGACCACGGAAGGCTTCAGGACCCATAACTTTAAAATGTTCTAAAAAAAAAAAATCACAGAATCTTTTCATTTGCTTGCAAGTCTGTAATTTATTGCATACCAATTTCTTAAATGTCTCTGAGAAGCTGACATTGGCTGTATTCAGTATGAGAGATTCAAAAGTTGATATTCCAAAAATATATTGAGTTAAATTTAATGTGAACTCTGATCATAAGTAGATAATTACAGTATATTATTATATTTTATAATAATATTGTCATTATCTTTTTACCTACAGACACATACTTTCAAAATATCAATTTTTATCAGTAAAGGTAAACTAGAAGCCTTTTCTACTTGTTTGAAAAAATATGTGAAAACTTTTCTTAAGAATCTTCACATTTAGCAATTCCAGGCTGACTTTAAAACAGAGATTTGGTAATGTACTCAGGGCGTAGAAAGGATTTTACCAAAAACATCTAACAAGCTTATCAGTAACATATATGATTAGAAGATTTATATGGAGTTGTCATAGTACATTCAGATAAAAGCACTAGATGAAAGAATTATAAGCCTTTTTATGTCTTATGAGGGCTAGAGTTCAAAATTTCTGGATTCCATGTCTGCTTCTAACATAGGACTTACATATATATGTATGTCCCATGGTAAGGAATTTAATTTATTTTGCATTAGTTCATCTATTGTAAGACAAGAGCCAGCATATAACTACAATGTAAAACTATTTAAAATCTAAATCATTTATTGCTTAAAGATTTCTAAGGATGAATGTTAGTTAAGAAAATATAAGCTACCATCATTGTTATTTTCAGGTTATATAAGCCCCCCCAGAAAAGAAATCTTCTCTGCCATGTTCTGTTTCCTTAAGTATTCTCCTGTTTCAAAAGGAGTCAGTAAAAATAGGCAACTGGCATTACTAAGTAAAACCTTTCCCTGCATTCCAGTTTCTTTTACCTTCTGCCAGCTAAGCCACATGTTTGTGTTGCTCAAATTAGATGCAGGTGTGTGTCCATCCTCACTTTTAAAACCACATAAGAAGCAGAGAAAATGGAACACGTCAATAAACCACTTCGAGTCTGGGAAGCAACGTGCTTAGTAATGAAGCTTAGTTAGCTTTCCTTATATGTGCATGCGGAGAGACTTCTCAGCATGTGAAATTAAATCACAATATTCCAGTTTTAAGATTGAGATCTACAATACTGAGAGCCAAGAAAGGTTAAACCCCTCTTAGAGTTTTATTTGCCCTCTTACATACATTTCACTTTATGCATTTTTAGGGGGGGGGTATCCTCAAAAGCCAAGCCAATGGCATTACAATATTGTTATAAGAAATAGTCTAGTTCACTAGAGCTGGTTTCACTAAAGTATAAATGTTTTGCCTGACATATAAGTACGAATATTCTCAAATTCTGTACTTGAAGTCCTTTTGAAATTTCCTCTCCCCATTTTTGGGGATAGATGAATTACATTGCATACTCTGAAAAGAAAATTGTATGTAAAGAGACTGAAAAGGGCTGTCACTTTTTATTCTGTGCTAAAGCTCTCATGCTTTGATAATTGTACTATTCAACTAAATCTTTGAGCAAAAAAGTGCATCAAGTTTTCATTTTCTTTTCCACATGACATTTGCATTTCACCATACGAAGAATGTGTGCAATGTTTCAAGTGGGGAGTGTTCTGAACAAACAAAATAAATTAATGACACATTTGTGTTTGTTAGTAGTCTATTAGTGTAGTTTGGCTTCTACTATATGTATCATTTGTGCATTGATTTGCGTAACACTTTTGATGTCCTATTCCAACCATAGATGATATATTTTGGGAATAACCCCACCACTATTTAATTATTTTAAATTATATACCTTTGCTTATAAGGTAGCTTACAAGCAGTGTTAGAGTGAAGAGAAACTGAAAAGATAGAAAAGACTGTGGTTTTCTCTAAGATTAATATTTTCAGAGTGATTGTAGCATCTGTAACTTATAAATCAGCCGTCTAAAGAGCTTCAGAGATGATATCAAGTTTGATTTCTAAGACATTTGTTCATTTTCTCTGCTTAGTCATAAATTTCTAAGTCTAGCTGAGTGTCTACCTTCCTTTTATTATGTACAACCCTTGCTACAATCATACATCTTTTTTCATTTTAGAATTTATATTGAAAATAAATTAACATTAACCTTATTAAATTAGTTGTAAAATAAAATGTGCCATCTAAAAATGTATTCTTCATCTTCCTAAAGCATGAAAACATTAATTCAGTAGACCAATGATTTAGGTTTGAATCTAATGAATTCTAGCTATTAACAAATTCAAACTGGGGCAAAAGATTTCAATGCTTAGCTCATAATCTATGTTCAAATTTGGGACATAGCCAATAAATTACCCTTCATTCCCTTGAGGAAGATGCTGGATCCATAAAGCCAGTATTGCATGGATTGAATCAGTTCATGAGCCAGGTGTGGTGGTTCCTGCCTATAATATCAGCACTCAAGAGGCTGAGACAGGAGAATCACCATGAGTTTGAGATCAGGCTAGGTTAATCATGAATTCAAGGCCAGTCTGAATTAGATAGAAAAACCCAGTCTCAAAAACGAACAAACATACACACAGATTTTTATGAGATACTAGATTTTTAGCTAATTTTTGAGAGGGAAATGAAAACAGAATAAAACAATCATTAGCATATGTGTTTAGGAAAAATATGTAAGGGAAGCCTGTTGTGGCTGGCAGCATATATACAGCATAAGCAATTCACTTAGTGTTTGCCTTGGTGATAGTAGGAAAGGCAAGCCTGCTGTGGCCAGGAATCTCCCAGTGTGTTTGCTCTTAGTCTTGACATTGGTGCTTCAGTAGCCCATGTTGGTATCTAGGACTGGTTTTGCACTTCAGACCCTAGGTCTAAATATATGTGGCAAGTCTCAGGGCACAGAAAGCCAGGTATCCTGCCTCTCGTACTCAAGACTGCCCAAGGAGCCCTCGTTTTGTATCCTATAAGGAGCAGCAAGTCTGAGAGGAGTTGAGAAGAGAGGAACGATGAATGCAAGGGAAAGCAAGGTCATGAAGCAGCAACAGGAGTGTGGAAATATTTATCAAGGAATCCAGCATTTTACTAGAACAGATGAGAAAAGTATATTATATTAAACTCTTTGTGTTAATATTTATTGATTTTTTTGCCAATACTAATCACATTATCCAACATATAAATCTCAAATGTATGTATTCTATTTATTTACTCACTTTTATTTGTTTAAAGTTCATCTTTAGTTTTTTAGTGGGCATTGTAGGGTATTTGAATGTCTAAAAAAATGTCTTTTCTCATAATTCTGAAGAATGGTTTAACTGTTCATAGAATTCTGGGTTAGTAATTCCCCTGTCCTCCTACAGTGAAAATTATAGCCTAATTCTTACATAAATTTTATGTTACTGAGGAGAAGTGGATATTGTCAGTCTATGGCAATTTCTGTTTTCGTAGTATTTATAATTCTTTTTCATCCTAACATTCTCTAGGTCATAGTGATATGCTTTTTTACTCTGCTCATCACTTTGAAGTGAAGGACTGATTTTTATGATACCTTGCCTTAATTCTTAAATTTGTCATCATTTTATTCTTAAAATTAGATCTCTTTCATTTATATTGCTTTATTCTAAGACTTCTATTAATGCTCTATTTAAGATGCTTTTTCCTACATCTAAATGTGTCTTTAAAGATAGTAGATTCTTTTTTCTCAAAGAATTCTGTAATAATATGTTCTGATTAATTACTTTTCTGTATCAACACGTGGTGAACACAGGATCTGGCAACAGCCCCAAAGAGATGTGCTCAGGAATGATATGTTTCCTTTGATTGTGGGATGAATGTGTGGTTTGCTTTGAATAAACTGGATAGAGTCAAGGTGATGGGACATCGCTCCTTTTGCGATGTTGTCTTACACAAAACTGTCTGTCTTAGAAGAAGCTCTTTTGTAGCCTTCATATTTTTGAAGAAGAAGATTGTTATGCTCTTATCAGCCGATGGAGAAGACCGTATGGCACCGTGGACCTAATGGCAGGAGCCGTGGGTGACCTCTAGGATCCAGCAGCCTCAGTTCTACAACTGCAGGGAAATGAATTCTGCTGCCAACCACATAAACTGGGAAGACAACTTCAAAATTCAGAGGGTATGCAGTGCAGGCAATATCCTACTTGTTGGCTTAAATTCTAGTTAAGCCTTATGTAAATTCCAGATCTGTAGAAATTGTGAGATAATAAATGTGTGCCATTTTCAGTTTCCTAATTTGTACTAAGTGGTTATGCAGAAACAGCAAATGAAAACAAATGATTTCCCACCTAAAGTTTATCGCTTTAAATATTTTCTTTTACTTTAAAGAATACATCCTCTTTGACAAAGTTTTAATTCATTCTCTTAACACAATTATCTTCTTTGATTTCTACTTAATTTCATTTTTATTGTACATATTTTGAAATTCATTTTCTGTAGTGAAAATCATATAGGCATATCTGTGCATATATATTTAAATCACCAAGTATTTTAGTATTATAGGTACGCTGTGAATCTTCTGATTGCATTTTTTCTTTCTGTTAGGGAAAGATATCTTAATATTAGATTTCATATGTTTTGAAATCTTGGCTAGCAGTCTTGTTGTATCAGTTGAATGTGTTCTTATTGTTTTGATTTTGATTGATCATGACTTTGTTTTTGCTTGCTTTTACCCTGCAGTCCTTGCACTGTCACATCCTGGACCACATCGCAGTATGGTGGCAGTGGATCTTCTGCCCTGGTGATCTGGGAGCTATCACAGATTTTGTTACATAGGTAAAGGTGGCCTGGTTCATGTCCTGGTGGAAGAGCTTCGTTTGGGATCCTCCTCCTTTGGCATGCCACTTGTTCTGAAAACAAAACAATAAAAACAAAATATAGCCTCATAGCAATTTATAGAAATTTTTCATAACTTAAGCAGTGAGTGGAGTCCAATCCCTATGTCCATGCTCTTTGGACTACTTTGCCCCCAGATAACTGAACTCCTGGTGCTGCTGCCTGCTTCTCCCTGCGGTACATGACACGAGTTATGTTTGTTGCTTTTTACTTCTGTTATCTACAAAGATATTTGCCTTGTTTTGATCACAGTCATTACCTTAACTTAGCCTTCATGTTAGTTTGTTAAAGTTTACATATTAGGTACTACACACTTGATAGTTTAAACAACTGAAATTCATTTTTTTAAATAATTCTAAAAGTTAGAAGACCAAGATCAAAATGTTGTCAGGATTGGTTTCTTCTGAGATCCTTCTTTTTAGTGCAGAGAAGGCCCTTGTCTTCTCTTGTCTTCATACTTCCTTCCATCTATGCCTATATTTTGACTGTTTTTAGATGGAGACAAGTCACCCTGGATTAGGTTCTGAACTCATGACTTCATTTAAATGACCTCTTCAGAATACTTTTTTCCAAGTATGGTAACATTCTGAGGCTTCACTATATGACATTTCGAGGACATAGTAGAACTCATGATAGCCTTTTCCTTTTAAAATAATTCAGCTAATCTTGGTAGATATTCAGCATATGTTATAGGGATGAAGGGAAAGGGGATAGATTCTTCAGTTATTATATGTGTAACTGTGCACACTTTTGAGTGAACTG
>RJWM01020379.1:0-37312 GCA_004363535.1 Dasyprocta punctata
CTGGAGGGGTCGGGGCGTCCCCTGGTTTGGCTCCAACAGGGAGATGGCTGCACACTCTCGGTCCCTGAAGCAAAACTCCCGGCAAGAAGCCGGACATGGTGGGAAACCCCTGTTATTCCAGCCCTCGGGAGGCTGAGGCAGGAGGATCGCCATGCGTTTGAAGCCAGCCTGGACTACATAGTGAGGCTCTGTCTCTAAAAACAAAAGCAAAAACAAAAACAAAAGACTCCTGGTAGGAACACAGCTGCTGGGTTTGTCCTCTGTGGGAAGGAACTTCACACCCTTGAAATAAAACCAGAAGTCTTCTCTGCAAGGCTCACCCGTCCCCTCTCCTCCTCCCTCTCTGCCCCTCGCTGCCTCTGCAGTGCACCCGGCTCCGGGATGTCCCAGGGCCTTTGCACAGCTACGCCTCTGCCTGAACAGCCCTCCCTGCCTGGCCCTTCACCTCACACTGGTCTTGCCTGAAATGTCACCTCCCTGGCTACCCTTGTGACACAGCCTACACTCCAGTGTCCCCAAAGTGCCAATCAAACCTTTGCTCCATGCTGCTGTCCCTCCTGGGACTGTGAAAATGAGGGACGCCTGTCATGCTGATAGCAGCAAATCCTTCCATCGCCCCTGCTCTGCCCCAGCCCCGGGCCAGGGGCTGTGCCCAAACTGTCTCCTTTTATCCCCACGATGACCCCAAGTGGGTCCCCCTGCCACCCCTGCTTTACAGATGGCAACACCAAGGCTCAGAGCAAACTCAGTCACCTCCAGCTTCCCCCAGCCCATGCCGGGTGGCTCTGAGATGGATCAGCTGATTCACATAAGAGATACTCAGTAAGCACCTACTGTGTGCCACGCACGGGCCCTGGACACGGCTGGGACCAAGCTGGACTTCCTGCCCTCTGTGTGGTGCTGCCTGTGGGGTTTTGTTTGGATTATTGAGGCAAGGTCTCACTGTGTAGCCCAGGCTGCCTTGAACTCACGGAGATCCTCCTGCCTCAGCCTCCCAAGTGCTGGATGACAGCTGTGTGCCACCACACCCCGCTTCAGGGAGAATGTCTCTGGGGAATGGGTGCATGGGGTGAGGTCATGGCAGGGCCAGAGGCTGGGCTGGGTCTCCCCTCCAGCACAGAGCACCCCCAGACACATATGGACCTTGAGCCCCCAGCAAGCAGTCAAACCAGATCACCCCCCCACCCCCTGCTGCTGGGGCCATTTAGGTGGGAGCCTGGCTCCCTGGGTGGGCAGGACCCACCTTCATCTCATCCCTGGTGCCCCTGGGTTGTCCCCTCTCTATCCATCCAGTGTCTGTCTCGGTGCCACTATTGCTGGCCAAGGCCGCCTCCTCCATCCCAGCCACGGGGGAAACCTGCCCAGTTCTCAGGACAAAACCATCCCAGCGGCATCTCAGCCACAGAGACCCTCACTTGCTCCCTGTGCCCCAGGACCTTTGCACGCCCCACCTTGTTTCTACTTGGCTCAGATTCTCAGTAAAGGTTCATGATGCCGTTCTGTGCTCCCAATGGGGGACTCCAGGGGCTGAGTTGAGGCCTCCAGGACTGCAGGGGGTCCCTGGGGCAATGACTGCCCACTCCTCCATTACCACTCAGTCCTTTGTGTTGGGACCAGGGAAGTCCCGAAGGAGAGCTGGGTGGCACTCACATCCTGGGGTGCTAGCTAACCACTCTCTTATCCCCCTTTAAAAAACACAAATTAGATGTGGTGGTGCATGTCTATAATTCTGGTTCTCAGGAGGCTGAGGCAGGAAGATCGCCATGAGTTTGAGGCCATTCTGGGCTACAGAATGAGACCCTGTTTCAAACAAAACAAAACCTTCTAAAACAAAAACAGATCAAAGACAGAACCCTCCGGCTCTTCATCTAGAATTTGAAATGTGGATCTGTTTTGGGAAGAACTTTTGTGCGTGTGTGTGTGTGTGTGTGTGTGTGTGGTACTGGGATAGTATCTAGGACCTTCCCACTGAGCTCTCTCAGCCATTTTTTATTTTGAGACAGGGTCTCATTAAATCTCTACACTGCCCAGGATGGGCTAGAACCTGCCATCCTCCTGCCTCAGCCTCCCGAGTGCTGGGATCACAGGCGTGCGCCACCACGGTGCCTGGCCACACCGTGATTTTTAAAGCAGAGGATTTTCAAAGTAGCCCGAAGGATGAATGCGGAGACAGCAAGTGCTTCTCAGTACTGAGGGGTCAGAAGCTGCCCAGTGGCAGCTACCGAGAGGCCAGCAGGAAGCCACGATCCCTTCTTGCTGTGTGACCCTCTGGTGACATCCGTACCCTCTCTGGCCCTTGGCTGTCACCTGCAGGCACAAGTGCTCTCCGGGGCGCCCCTCGAGCTCTGACTATAATTACTCCGTGGATGAGAGGACGGCTGATCCCTCAGGCCTGGGCGGCTGGGGCCACTCAAGCTGTGACCTAGTTTTTCAACCCTAACCTGCCCCTGCCGGCCTGCCCTGGGGACCCAAGAGGACTTGCAGCTGACTAAAGCATCGGTGGGGGGCAGGGAGGGCGGGCACAGTCAGGAAGCGGGCTTCTCTCCCAGACCCCCCTCTCACCCTTGGAGGAGGCCAGGACCCCCACTCCTGATGAGATGGGGGAGCCTGGATTCCGGTTTTTCTAGTTTTGTTTTTAGAGCCAGGGTCTTGCTATGTATGTAGTCCAGGCTGGCCTTACCTCACTAGGTTGCCCCCCTCGCCCAGAATTCACAGCGATCCTCCTGCCTCAGCCTCCCAAGAGCTGGGGTTACCTGTGTGTGCCACCATACTCAGTCCTGGATTCCAGTCTTAACTGCTCTTCTGGTTTGGGGACACTGTACCCACAAGACCTGAAACCAGGTAGAATGACTCATACTTGACAACCAGGAGGCTGAGGCAGGAGGATCACAAGTTCAAATCTGGGCAATTTAGGGACATAGTGAAACCCCATCTCAAAATAAACGGAATCAGCGCAAAGACCCTGGGTTCCACCCCCACCTAAAGCCAACGAGAAAATCAGGCGCTTGCAGGTTGGGAAGCTTGGGTCAGGAGAGGCGCGGCAGGGGCAGGCGGGCTCCTATCTTCCCGTCTCCGTCCCAGCACACTCCCTGCCAGCTCTTGGACACCACGTGTCCCCCGAACTCGTGACCTGGGGCCTCTGCCGTGTCCCCAATGAACCCCAGAATGGGCCACACTGTCCCAACTCCACCTCCGGAAATGCTGAGCTGTCCCAGCTCCCGACTCCCGGACCCGTAGCCCCCGCCACCTGTCACTGAAACCTCCAGCTGTGCCCCGGGCACCGCAGGGGCTGAGCGGCGACCCTGGCCTCCCCCGCTGCCGGCCCCGCCAGGAGTTCCACCATTCATGAGAGCCACACGCGTCCCCAGATGTGGCCCAGTGTGCCCTGGGGGACAGAGCTGCCTGATACAGAGTGGGAAGCAGAACCCAGAGAGGGCGAGCGACGTGCTCGGAGCCACACAGCAGGCCGAGCACTGCAGGTCTCCCCGTCACATACCTGCGACCTTGTGCCCTTCCTGGCTCTCCAGGTCGGGGGGATCGCTGTCTTCCAGGGGACCCTGACTTTTTTGCTGGCTTTTTTTCTTCTCTCTTTCTAGGCAGGGTCTCGCTATGCAGTCCAAGCTGGCCTTGAACTCACTATGTATCCCAGGCTGGCAGTGATCCTCCTGCCTCAGCTTCCCCAGTGCTAGGATCACAGGCCTGTGCCACCGTGCCCAGCTCAGTGGGGGGCCCTGACTTCTGCCAGCTCTGCCAGGCAGGAGCTGCTGTTGGCTAAGTGGGGGAGCTCCCCGCACAGAAGCTTTGGGGTCTGCAAGTCCAGTGTGGGTTCAGGTAATGTGGGCAGGGCAGGGGCCTGGTGCTGGCCTAGCGCCCCTTCGCTGGGCCGCAGCAGCTAAGGGACCAGGATGGAGTCATCTGGAGCCCCAGCCCTGCGCTAGCACCCCAAACCTCAAACCCCAGCCTCTGCAGCAGCGCCCCGGCCACCTCTGCTTTCCAGACAGGGAAACTGAGGCTCGCCTGCCCGGCGTTCCTCAGAATGGGGGGTTGAAGCCAAGATCGAGTCCTAGTGGAGTCTGCAGCCGGGAAGACGCATACACAATGACACTAGGAAACGGGACAGCTGTGTCTCCGGGAAATGTCACCTCCGTCCCCCGCCCCTGCTCAAGGGAACAAGGGTGAGGAACCGAGGAACAGGCACAAAGCCAGAGCGGGGCATGGTGGTCCATGCCTTTCATCCCAGCACTGGGGAAGCTGAGGCAGGAGGATCGCTCTGGGAGGCTGAGGCAGGATGATTGCAAATTTGAGCCCAGCCTGGGCAACTCAGTGACTTAACGGGACCCTGTCTCAAGATAAAAATAAAAAGGCTGCGGATGGAACTCAGGGTGAAGGCTCTAGGTTCGACTCCTAGTACTGAAAAAGAAAAAGAAAAAAGAAAAAAGAAAAAAAAAAAGCCCGCTCAGGGCTGCTGGCCACTAAGCTTTCTGTTCCTCCTACCCAGGGCCGACGCCTGTGTGAGCTCGGACGCTGCTCAGGCCCCGGCCTCCGACGTGACGCACGCGCCGCTGGGCCTTGGGGGTCCAGGAAGGGACAGCCTGTGTTTCAAGGACACAGGCTCATTACCATGCAGGCGCCGCGGCAGCGGAGGGGGCGGGGCAGCCAGCGGCCTTGGCCGTGCAGGGAGGCGGGAGCCGGGTCTGCTTGGACCCTGCCAACCCTGACCGAAGCGGTCCCGACCTCCCCCACCCCAGCACATACAGCCCCGAGCCAGTGCGGGGTCACGGGGGCGTCCCAGCTCTCTGGGGGCACAGCTGCCCTTTGCCGAGTGTTCTGCTCGGGGCTGTTCTGGGGGTGTACGGGGGTGGGCTACCGCTCAACTGCACCCCAGGTAATTTTGTTTTTTGAGACAGACTCTTGAGCTGTAGTTCAGGTTGGCCTCAAACTCCCAGCGATCCTCCTGCCTCAGCCTCTCGAGAGCCTTCTCATTTTTTTTGTGGTGCTGGGCCTTCGCACTAAGCTCTATCCCCAGCCCTTTTTATTTTTTATTTTGAGACAGGGTCTTGCTAAGTCACCTAGATGCCCAGGTCGGGTTTGAACTTGTGATCTTCCTATCTCAGCCTCCCAGAGAGCTGGAATGACAGGTCTCCTTCACACCAGTTCAGAAAGCATTTAGTGTGCACCTGCTGTATGCCAGGTGACATTCTCACCAAAGCCCTACGGCTCTGTCCGTGGGCGCTGGAGGGGGGAAAGCCCACCGTCACGCGGTGGCTGAGCTGCAGGAGGGCGATGAGCAGGGAAGGGGGGCCTGGGCCAGCAGAACACTGGCTCCCAAAGGTGTCTGCATCTGAATCCTGCGACCGGTGTCACTTACCATGGCAGAAGGGGACCCTGCAGCTGGCCTAAGTGATGGACCCGGAGGGGGACCATCCTGACATCAGGGCCCAGTGACCCCCCTGGGTTCCCCAGAGCAGGCGCAAGAGAGGCCGAGAGAGGCTGAGACGCGGTGCTGCCAGCTCTGTAACTGGAGGAAGGGGCCGCAAGCCAAGGACTGCAGGCGCCGCTCGGAGCCGGGATGGGGACCCAGGTTCTCCGTGGAGCCTCGGGAGGAGCAGTCCTGTCTCCCCGCCTGGACTCAGCCCTGGGGGTTCGCGTTGGCCTCCAAACCCAGGGCCATGAGTTATAAATATGGATGCCTGCCACACGCAGAGAGTGGGGTGACTTTGAGAGCTGCCTGGGACTCTCCCTGGGTCCCCGCCATCTAGGAACGGGATGGGGAGGCAGAGCCCTGCGCCTGCATCTCTGCGGGCTGAGGAAGCTGAGGAAGGGTCCACTCCCCTCCCTGTGGGTCTGACAGCTACATCCGGCCCAGGCCAAGGACCCTCTAGGGGCCTCTCCCCAAACCTGCCCCCCTTGGGGTCCAAGCTCCGAGCCCCCTCCCATCTGCTTCGGCCCCCTGCTCCCCAAGGCCACCCGGACACATCCTGCCCCGTCCCTTCTCAGGCCAGGGGGTGCTGCCGCCCACCCCGTCACCCGAGGAGGAGAGGCCGAGTGGAGGACACAGACACTTGCGGGCTGGCCCCCTGCCCCCAGGCCCACGGCGACCTCCCAGCCGCTGCCCCCACCACAGTCACCCCCAGTTCAGAGTCTAAGACACTGTGGAACATGGGGGCCCAGCCTCACCCAGCGCCTGCCTTTTCAGGCTGTACTTTTGGGGACACACTGTTGCTCTCGAGGTCCGGTTTTGAGGACGCATTGCTGGCCCCCCAGGACTGGTACGCCCTCCGTCCTAGATCTGAGCCCTCCTGGGGTTTTCAACCATGACAATTCATTAAGCCCTAATTAGTCTCCATCTGCTATTACTCCCTGTCAACCCTTTGAGGGGCGGGGGCCTCCCGACCCACTTTTCCTGGGCAGCCTGTGCACGGGGGGCTGCTGATCACCTTGTGGGGGGCCCTAGATCGGGAAGCACTTTTTCAGGGCCTACGGTGTACTGCACGCCACTCACCCACCAGCGCCAGGGGAGGATAATGAAATTTACTGGGGAGAAAAGGACTCCGAGGGCCGGGGATATAGCTCAGCTGCAGAAGCGCTTGCCTGGCAAGCACAAGGTCATGAGTTCGAATCCCAGTACCAACAAAAGAAAAGGATTTCGAGGGTCTGAGCGGACCCCAGTTCACTTACAATTCCTCAGCTGCACAGAATCAGCACAGAACCCGTGTCTGACACCAGCTCCTCTCCAGAGTCCCAGCTCCTCGCTCCGCCCGGGCCCACGAGTGCCATGTGGGGTGGTGGGCGGCTCGCTGGGGCCCACCCGAGACAAGCTGGGCTCCCGATGTCCTCGGAGAGACGGTGACTCAGGGGTGCCCCGGGGTGACGGCGCTGTAGGAAGACACATCCAACCTCAGCCCAGATCCGCTGTGTGCTCCCCCTCCGCCAGGGGCCTCCGGGGGCTGGGTCTGATCCGGGGGTGGTCGGTAGTGCCGACCCCCGCTTTTCAGATGGGAACCCCGAGAGCCCGCGTTTGTGTGCGTGTGTGTCAGGCCGGGGCTCCGTGATCGTCATCTGGCTACATCCTTGTCCAGAGTGGGGGTGGCCCTGGCCCTCCAGCACCCGTGGGGGACAGGAAGTGGCAAAGCGGGTGGGGAGGCTTGGTTTGGCCCTGCCGAGCCTGGGCGACCCTATCTGGTTACCCCACATCATACGGGTCCTTGAAGGAGCCCATGGGGTGTCTAGAGGGGAAGGAGAGGGGGACAACAGTACCCCCATCCCAGAGAGCCCCAACTCTGGGCACTGCGTCTTGCACTGCCGGCCTCTCCCGGGGAGCCCTCGTGGCCCATCCCTCTGCTCCGCTGTCCCCAAAAGTCCTCCCAGCAGGCCCTGGACGGCTCTCCTGACGGGGCCCCTCAGCCCCGGACCCCCACCCCCGCCCAAACGGGCTCACTGCGGGGTGCGAGTTAAACGTGCAGGCTCCAGGGGCCTCTGTCCCCCGAAATTGCCATTCTTCGGGATCTGGGCACGGGGACGAACGGCACCTCTGTGCCCCAGGCGCCCGCAGCGATGCCCAGCTGTAGGGGGGTTTGCGGATCCCGGAGCCCCCGAATTTCCTGTCCCCACAAGGTGCTGCCTCCCCCCCCAACTTGTTGAATGGGGCTCGCAAAGCCCCAGCCCCAGCCCCCGGGCTCCCCAGGCTCAGCCTCGGAGAGGGACAGAGCCACCCCCCAAGCTCCGACACAGGCCCGCAGCGCAGGGGCTGCGCCCCGCACCCCGAATCCTCCCCGCCGCGAGCTCAGCTCCGCCGCCGCCGCCGCCGCCGCCGATCGGTGCGGACTCCAGACACGGGCACCCCGCTCTCCTGCCTGCCGGGCGCCCCCCAAGCCGGGGCCGCAGGGGTGCAGGGCGGTGGGCTCCCTGCCCGCGCCGGGGTCCCCGCGTCCCAGCCAGCGCCCCCCTCTTATCCGGGTCCCCGCCGCCCCGGGAGGCGCGCGCCCCGCTCCCCGCTCCTCCGCGTCCCCCACCCCCGGGCGGCGCAGGGGACCCCGCGCGGGGCGCCGGGGCGCCGAAGTTTCCCGGGAGAGGGGCACGCGTGGTCGCGGTCCGGCTGCGGCGCGGGCGCTCACCTGGGCGGCTCCGCGCGACACCAACACGGCGCGGGCTGCGGCGCGGGGCCCGGAGCAGACACGATCCGCCGCCGCCGCCGCCGCCTCCCCGGCTCCTCCGCCGTGCGCGCCCCCGCCGCGCGCGCCCGCCGCCGGCCTCCCCCACGCGCGCGGGGCGGGGGCGCGCGGGGCCGCGCGATGGGGCCGCAGGTGTGCCGGGGACACGTGGGCGCAGGTGGGGACGCGGCCAGGCCCCGCGCACGCATCAGCTCCGGCCCGACACCCCCACCCCCCTCCCCACAGACTGCGGGAGCCAGGGCGGGGCGGGAAGGGGTGAGGGCGCGGGGACCTGTCTGGGACCGGCCGCCTCCTCGCGCCCCCCACCCCCAAAGCTAGACCTCCAGGTTCTTCGGGTTCCCGGCCTGGGCAACCGGGGAGGGGCGGCTTAACCGCTGGGCTCTAGAACCTCCCATGGCTCCCTAGTACCCCTAGGATCCTGTTCACACCTCTCTCGCTTTTTTTTTTCCCCTCTTACCGTAGTGAGGGGAACCCTGGGGCTTCGCACTGAGCCACATCCCAGCCCTTTTACACATTTTTAAAAATTTTAAGATAGGGTCTTGCTAAGTTATCCAAGTTCAGCTATAACTTGCGGTCCTCCTGCCTCAGCCTCCCAGAATGCTGGGATGACAGGCATGCGGCGCCACGCTGGGTTTTCGCAGGAATCTTTTGTGTGCGGCGCAGGGGGTGTCCCTAGGCTCGCGCCCCTCAAGACAAGAGGGCACTCGGGGGCCCTGCATGGTGGGAGGAGCCTGAGACTGCCCAGCGGGCAGCAGCCAGGGCAGCAGGGGGCTGGAAGCGGGGCGTCCAGGCCCCTGGGACGGGGCTGCCCTCCGACTTTCGCAGGGGTGGTGGGGCTCAGACACTGAGAGCCCCGGGCGAGGAGTGAGCCGTGCGGGAGCCTGCGCGTCGCCCCGCGTTGCCGGCCCCGCCCCCGCCCTGAGTCCTCCGCAGCTTTGGCGGTGGCCCGGCCTCCGCTCTGCCACCTGTGACTCCAGCCGGCTCCGTTCCCAGACTGTCGCGTTGGCCAGAGGCCCGGAAACTGCATCCCGGGAGGCCAGGGGCCAGGGCCTCCAGGGGACCAGACTCTGGGTGGGTGGCTTCCTTGGGCGACCGAGAAGGAGAGGGCGAGGGAAAGGACCTGAGCCCTACCCCCAGGGTGCAGGGCTGAAGCGCTGTGTGACCTCGGGGAGGTCGCTTCCCCTCTCTGAGCCCTTGCGGCTGATTTCTGCCTCTCTGGGCTCTTGGGAAAAGGCATTCGCTGAGTGCCTACGGTGCACCAAGCAGAGAGACCGGGTGACAGATTTGTGACACGGCACAAAGGCGTGGGAGGGTCACAGATTTACCTGGCGGCCATCTCAACTGGGGACCAGGGGGTTTCTCCAAGGAACGTAAGGGGCACGGCCGTCACCTGGGATCAAGTGTAGGTCCCCCTGCATTCCAGCCCTGTGACCATGGGCGGGGGAGGGGAGTCTGTCCCTTCCAGACTCAGGGTCCATGTCTGTGAAATGGGCGCTCAGAAGAGTTTCCCGTCTCAGCCAGGCCTGGTGGTGCACACCTGCCTGCAATTCTGCACGCGGGAGGCTGAGGCAGGAGGGCTGCTGCAGGCTACATAGCAAGACCTTGTCTAAAAAGAAAAAAAAGGAAGTGTTTCTGTCTCCCAGGACTGCAGATTCTGCCCTCAGTAATGGAGGAGCAGGCCAGGGCAACCCCGGGCTCTGTCATCCGGAAGTGGCTGGAGGCCAGGGCGAGGCTCAGGGCCTTTGCACAGGTTGTTCCTCGGGCGTCTCCTGCCCCTCCTTTCCAGCCTCCGGGGCAGTTTCCCGAGCTGTTCTGTAATTTGCTGATTTATCTTGTTTAGTGTCTGTCCTGCCCTTTCATCCCCGAACCCCCGGGCCCCCTGCGCATCGTCAGTGGCTGATAAGTAGCCGGGACCCAGGAGCCAGGGATGTGTGGCATTACAGCTCGTTTGTTCCCAGCGTGCGGCTGTCTCGGGCCACTGTCCCTCCCTGGAGGGGTTGGCAGCTCCCTGAGGCCGAGCCCTTATGTCCCCGCCCTCCCTCCCTCCTTCGCTCTCTCCCTTTCTTTTCTGAAGCACTGGGGACGGAACCAGGGCCTTCCCATTGAGCTCCATCCCCGGCTCCTTTCTTTATTTTTTATTTTGAGACAAGATCTCGCTAAGTGGCCGTGTTGCCCAGGCTGGGCTCAAACTTGTGATCCTCCTGCCTCGGCCTCTCAGAGGAGTGGTGGGTGCCACTCACCTTTCTTTCCTTGACCAGGGACTGTGCCCGAGCTCTTAATAAAATTCTCAGGCTGGGTGATCCTGGGGCGACCCTCGCTCTCTCGGGGACCAGGTCCCCGCACTCCTCTCCCAGAGCTGCCTTGACGGGGTGTGGGAGAAAGCGTGGGAGGGGGCTGCAGGCTGGGTCACAGCCTCTCAGCTACCTGGTTGCCCTGGAGACGGACCACCTGTGATGGGGCTGTTGCCATGGAGACGAACCACCTGGGAGGCAAGCGCGGCTCCAGCTGGGGAAAGCTGTGGGCGTCCTGGGGGCAGGGAGGTGACCGCTGACTGCGGAGGGACGGGGAGCCCGGCAGGGCCCTCCGGGAAGGGGTGCGTGGGGGTTCCTGGGGGGAGTCCTCCTGTCCTGAGTCCCCCAGTAGGAGCCCTGATGTGGCATAATTATTTCTAAAATTAGATGCCCTCCTCCTTGCTTTGTCACTCCAGTGTGATGTGCGGGGATCAGGTACGGCTGTCACAGCCCCGGAGGCAGGCTGGGGGGCAGGAGCTCCAACAAGGTCCCTCCCCAAAGTGACTGGGGGACAGTCCTGGGTCCTTCAGGGGGAAACGGGCAGAGTAGTTAGGGCGCTCGGGCTCCAGAGGTCTGGGTCTGGGCCAGGCGCGGCTGGCGGTGGCTGTGTGGCCTTAGGCTGGTGACTAACCTCTCTGGCTCCTAGACCCTCCATCTGCTGAGCAGCCCCTGCGGCAGGCAGGCGGGAGGATTGAGTGCGCAGAATATTTAGGCGGCTGTCTGACACACGGCCAGCAGCCGTGAGATTTGCTAGGACGGTTTCCAGAGTGGCTGTCTGCGCAATGCTGGGCCCAGGGCAAGACATCTGGGATACTGTGTCCCCATGCAGCCCCTGCCGTCATCACAGGGCGGGGACACAGCAGGTCCCAAAGTCAATGCTGCAGGCAAACCTCAGAGGAGATCAGGGCCCCCAAGGACACGTGCTGTAGGCTAAAGGGGTTGGAAGAGCCGGCTGGGAGCTATGCTCCTCGCCTGTCATCCTAGCTCTCCAATGGACCTTTGCAGGAGGCTGAGGCAGGAGGATTGCAAGTTCAAGCCCAGCCTGGGCAACTTAGTGACTTACTGAGACCCTGTCTCAAAATAAAAAATAGGAAAAGGCTGAGGATGGAAGTTAGTGTGAAGGGCCTGGGTCCCATCCCCATACAATAAAACAAAACAAAACAGTCCGGGATTTACCTATGCAGTTCAAGTGCTTGCCTGTTAAATGTGATGTTGTGAGTTCGATCCCTGGTACCCAAAACAAAATGCTGTCTCCCCTGACCCACATTAGCAGCCTCTGAAAGATGGAGAAGAGACATCTTGCTTCTCTTATTTTATTTTATTTTTTTGTGGCACCAGGGATTGAATTCACAACCTTGCGCCTGCCAGGCAGGCGCTTAAGCCACTGAGCTACATGCCCGGCCCTATTTTTTGAGACAGGGTCTTGCTATGCAGTTCAGGCTGGCCTTGAGCTCACTTTGTAGCCCAGGCTGGTCTCGAACTCACAATGATCCTCCCGAGTGCTGGAATGAAAGGCGTGCGCTACCACGTCCGGCTCCTGCTGTTAATTTTTTATTACAGAAAATTTCAAACACAAACAAAAGCCAATCACAGGTCAAAGCCCATGGACCCATCCACAAAGCGACCACGAATTAGTTTCCCGTCCCCCCTGACATATTAGGGCGAGGCAACCCGGGCCCCTCAGAGTCACACGCCACCGGTGAACACTTGCCTGGCTAAACAGGGCTTAAAAAAAAAAAAGCATAATCGGTCAGCCCACTGGCATGCTCTAACACATTAACCGTAATTCCTTAATATCTTACATATCCAGCTGTTACCTATTTTTTCTGATCGTCTTATAATTTTTTTTTTTACACTTCGTTCAAATCTGGATCTAAATAAAGTGCATTTTCTAGGCGTTGTGGCACATGTCGGTAATCCCAGCAATCAAGAGGCTGAGGCAGAAGGATTGTCATGAGTTGGAGACTAGCCTGGGGTACCAAATGAATTCAAGGCCAGCCTGAACTACATAGCAAAACCATCCTGTCTCAAGAAAATGAATGCACAAACAAACAAAAGGTCCATTATTTTCATTTGAGACAGGGTCTTGCTATGTAGTCCAGGCTAGCCTTGAACTCACTTATACAGCTCAGATTGCTTCAGCCTCCTGAAAAGCTCCATTTATTTATTTATTTATTTGTACTGGGGATCAAACTCACAACCTCACACCTGCCAGGCAGGCGCTTAAGCCACTGAGCTAAATCCCTGGCCCTATTTCTTGAAACAGGGTCTCACTATGCAGTGCAGGCTGGCCTTGAACTCACTTTGTAGCCTAGCCTGGTCTCAAACTCACAACGATCCTCCTGCCTCAGCCTCCCAAGTGCTGGGATTAAAGGCATACATGGCTAAAAGGTTCATTTATTGCAGCTGGTGATATTCCTTTGCCCTTTGCAGTGCTGGGGATGGAACGCAGGGCCTTTGCTCTGAGCTGTGTCACCAGCCCTTTTTTAATGTTTTGTTTGGAGACGGTGTTGCCAAATTGCTAAATTGCGGGCTGGGCTAGAACTCAAGATTCTCCTTCTTCAACCTCTGCAGTAGCTGGGAGGAGCCTTTACTCCTTTGGGTGGATGAATGGATTCAATTTGCAGTATTGCCCTGCGGTTTCCTTTTTCTGTGTCTTTGCCTGGTGACGCTACATTGGCCCCTGAAAACTGGTTTCTGGAAGAATTGGGGGTAGAAGCGGTGTTCCGTGTTTTTAAAAGCTTCCGGATCAATTCTATTTTATTTTATTTTTGTGGTCTGCGGTGCTGGGGATGAAACCCAGGGCCTGGCACGTGCTAGGCAAGTGCTTTCCACCAGACCACACCCATCCTTTTTTATTTTATTTTGATAGAAGATTTCTTGCTAAATTGTCCAGGCTGGCTTTGGACTGGAGATCCTCCAGCCTCAGCCTCCTGAGGAGCTGGCATGACAGGCCTGCGACATGGTGTGTGGTTGGCGTTTGATTTCTGCCCACCTGGCGCTTTGCCTCCAGACCCCTCCCCCGGGTGGCCCCGTTTCACCCCTGTGTCCCCAGCTCACCGCAGGTGGCCGCGGGGGCCTGGTTCCTGGGAGAACGCTGCCCCCTGCTGGCTGCAGTGAGCTGCACGGACCAGGTCCAGCGCCAGTGAGCCAGGGTTCTCAGCCCCGGGCCAGGACCAGGACAGGCTGTCGTTTGCCAGATACAGACCCCACCCCGAGCTCACAGGCCGTTAGACTGGTGGGGGAGGTGGGGGTGGGGAGATCTGGAGCCTGGGTGGTGGGCAGGACGGGGGCGGTCCCCAGCCCACCACCTCGGATCTGGATCCCAAAGCCCTTCTCATTGGCAAAGCCCCCCAGGGCCTTCCCCTGAGCTCCATCCCTGCCTGTTCTGGTTTTCATTTTGAGACAGGGTCTTGCTAAGTCACTAAATTGTCCAGGCTGGGCTTGAACTTATCATCCTCCTGCTTCAGCCTCCCAGAACGCCGGAATGACCGTGCCCCACACCCGCCCGGAAGCTGCCCCTCTACAAACCTGCTTCTTTTTACGACCTTGGTTGGGCCCAGGGGAAGCTGGGTTTTTCTCCCATCTCACCGACCAGGAAACTGAGCTGCCCTGGTCTCGGGGGTGCAGTGGGGGTCCCGGGCTACACAGCGTGGTGGTGCAGGCCCTTCGGGGTTCTTCCAAGGCCGCTCCGGGGCTGGGCTGGGGTGTGTGGCCTCGCCTGGGCCAGGAGAGGCAGCAAGCGACCCGCGGTGGAAGGCAAGGTGACTTCTCTGTCCCGGCTCTTGACTCTTCTGTCCCTTCCTCTCCCCTGAGTGTCTCCTTCCCATCTTGCCCTGCACCCCCACTTTCTGCACCTCCTCCGACAGGACCCGCGGCTGCTCGGCCAGCACCGGGAGGCCGAGGTCCGTGCTGGGGGCCACAGTCTGTGCACGGAGCTGGGGGGCCGGCACAGGCCGCAGGCGGGGAGCCGAAAGCCAGGGTTGGGGGTGACCTCCCGTCCTGGTTCTCATCAGCACGGCGCAGCTGGGGGGAGCAGGCCGGCATTCACAGCGGTTGGGGGTCGGAGGGGATCCAGTGTCGCTGGCGCCTCCACGCCCTCATTCCCCGCCCCGCCCCTCCCCGGAGCCCCGCCCCCCTCCGCCTGTCCTTGTCTAAATCTCGCTCCAGTTCTCTCTCCTTTCTTTCTCTTCTCTGACTCCTTGTAAAATATTAAATTTTCGATGTAATATTAAAGGTAAAACATTAAATATTAAATTTCTCCTTTTAAAATATTAAAACTCTCAGAACTGGCTAACACCCCTGGTTGACCAGAATCTTTCATCCCAGAACACCCGGACTCCTCTACATCCTTCCCTGGCACATTTAAACACACAGAGAACACAATCTTTTGAGCTGGGTGTGGTGGCGCACATCTGTGATCCCAGCACTCAGGAGACTGAGGCAGGAGGATCGCTGCAAGTTTGAGGCCAGCTTGGGCTACATAGTGAGTTTAAGGTTAGCAGGAGCTGCATAGTGAGACCCTGTCTCCAAAAACAAAAACAAAAACAAAAACAGAAAATACAATCTTTTAGAAATCATTGTCTTAAATGGAATAAATGGTATTATATTGTATATTTTATTGTGCTAAACTCGCCGCATCACTTGGTAATTTGCCACAGGCTTCTGTCAGCAAGTTTTTTCTTTCTTTTTTTTTTTTTTGCGGCACTGGGAATTGAACTCACAACCTCACACCTGCCAGACAGGCACTTAAGCCACTGAGCCAAACTCCCAGCCCTAGTTTTTTGAGGTAGGGTTGCACTATGTAGCTCAGGCCAGCCTTGCACTCGCGTTGTAGCCCAAGCCGGCCTCGAACTCACAACGCTCCTCCTACCTCAGCCTACTGAGTGCTGGGATTAAAGGCATGTGCCACCACGCCTGGCTAAGTTTCTTGATCTACTACTGCGTAACAAACACGCCCCAAATGTAATGGCACTAAAAATATTTTTTGGCAATACTGGGGGTTGGACCCAGGACCTGGCCCATGGCAGGCAAGTGCTCTACCACTGAGCTTCTTCTGACCCCGATGCCCTTTTTGTTTTTTTACTTTGAAACAGGTCTTGCTAAGGCACTGAGTTGCCCAGGTTGGGCTGAAACTTGTGATCCTCCTGCCTCAGCCTCCCAGAGTGCTGGGGTGACAGGTGTGCGCCACTGTGCCTGGCTCCTATGAGGGCCTTTTCTGTGCGGCCTTGGTCCTGGGAAGTGCGTGTCCGCGGTGTGGCGGGGACATTCCGTGCCTGTCTGTGACCCTGGTGGGAGCTGTCTCAGAGAGGCTGGGCCACCCTCGGCCTCGCGGTGAGCGCTGGGAGGGGACGGGAGCGGGGCCGTGTGGTGCGGGGGCCGCTTTGGCCCTCACTGGCTCGCTGCGGGGTGACGGAGTGGGTGTGGGGGGCCTGGGGGGATGTTTTGAGGGGCACAGGAACAAACCTTGCTTCTCTGTGAAAAGCTGGGGCCCCTCTGCCTGCTTGCTGTCCCCAGGTGCTCCAAGGAGTCTCACTGGCCCCCAAAGTGGAAATTCCCGCCTTCTCCCCAGGGTGCGGGGCCCCCCCGGGCTGCCCGAGGAGCTGCCGCCCCAGGTTGGGACGCAAGGGGTCAGGGTGTGGACTCTGTGGGCAGCCGGCTCTGGAGCCCTGGTCCCCTGTCCCTCCACCCGGCTCCCCTGCTCTGGCCCTGGTCCCCCTGGGGTGGGGGCCTGCTGGGCTGAGCACGGTGCGGTGCTGCCCCCCCTCGGGGCCTGGGACCCCCACGATCAGCCCCCCAGCGAGGCCTCTGAGGAGGCGGCGAGGCAGGGCCAGGCCAGATGGTGCGGGCGGGCGGGAGGGGGAGGGGAGATAAGCCCGGGGCCCTGGGTTTCGGCTTCCCCGGCCCTGGGGGCTGAGCGCCCTCCCACCTGGCCTGCTTCCCGTGTCCCCGCTCCGCCCCATCCGTGTCCCCAGCCATGAGATGTGATCCAGCCTGGGTTCCCACCTGGACAACCCTCGTGCCGCCCCCAAACCCCCAGCACAGCTGGGAGCGAGGCCTCTGTGTCCTGCTGGTCTCCTGGGGAGGGGGGGTCCCCACACCTGCTCCTGCGGGGGCCACAGGAGGGTCTCAGCGGGCTCACACCAGGCGGGACGGAGGACACCGGGAGCTGGCTCTGGGGGGACAGTCCGCTGGTGGGTGGAGGCCGCAGAGGCCCCTCGGGACGGGACGGGCGCTCCTGGTCCACCTGTCCCCTGCATGGCTGCCCGCCTGGGTCACCTCGGAACTCTTTCTCATTCCCAGCTCAGACCGTGGCCGGTGAGCTACAGACCCGGGGGCTGGGGGGAGACGCAGGCTCCCTGGGGACGCAGCTGGAAGAGGAAGACACTCGGTGCAGACGCTTTGAAAGGTTTGCAGTTTTATTAAGAAAACAAAAATTCAACCTATACAAAAGGGCGGGGGGCGGGGCCTAGGCGTCCTGCTGCGGGATGAAGGGGTTGGGGATGGCCTCCATGCCGTCCTGCGGGCAGATCAGCACCACCGACGTGCCGCGGCACACCACCAGCCCCAGCTGCCGCGTGTCCTCCGTCAGCTTGTACTGGTCGTCCGGGTCTGGGGGACACAGAGGCGCTGAGCCTGCGCGGTGCGGGGCCTGGGGCCTTGGGGTGCCCTGGCCCCGGAGCTCATCGGGGTCACGGGAACCCGAGGTGACGGGGTGGAAGTGACAGCAACTCGGACTCCGGGACCGAGCCCCCCGGGCTCCCTGATCGGCGACGCTGCCCCATGGTGAGGGACGGGAAGCTGAAGTCCAGCTCTTGTGAGGTCCCAGGCAGCTGAACGCCTCGCTCATGGTCACAGGGTACGGGGGCAGCCAGGGCGGCCCGGGGTGACACTTGAGCGCTGATGTGGTCCGGGACCCAGGTCTCCCCAGGTGCCCTCCCCTCCAGGGTCTGGTGACTGGGGTGACACTTGTGCCAGCCCACAAGACGGGGACAACGGTGGGGCCCAGGTGGCTCCCATGTTCCCCCAGAGGTGGCTGGCGCAGTGTCACCGCTGTCCTGCTGATATTTCTAGGACATCAGACCCTGTCCCAGTCACACGGACGAGAGACCCAGGGACCAGGCCCTGCTGTCCCCTGGGCCTTGGCGCCAGCTGCCCAGAGCGGCCGAGCTGGGGCGGGGGCTGATGACTGCGGGCAGGCCCGGAGCGGCGGGGGGCTCACTGAGGTGGGGGAAGCAAGGGGGTCCTCAGAGCCCCCAAGCACGGCTCTCACAGCCAACAGCTCTCTGTGACTACACTGGGCACACCCGAGCACCTCACCATGCTTAAAGATCGCTAAGAGAGCTGGGCACAGCGGTGCACACCTGTCATCCCAGCACTCTAGGAGGCTGAGGCAGGAGGATTGCAGGCTGGGGCCCAGCCCGGGGAAACTTAGCAAGACCCTGTCTAAAATAAAAAGGGCTGGGGATGCAGCTCGGTGCGAAGGCCCTGGCCCCCACCCTAGTGCGGGGTGAAGAGGAGGGTCACGGCGAGGCCCCGAGTCCCACAGGCTGGGCTCCCCAAGGTGCCAGCGGCCCAGGACCAGGGTCCAGGTGGGGGAGCCGACCTGCCAATGCCACTGGGTCACAGAAGCCCAGTGTCCCTCAGGGGCAGCAGCGGGGGCTGCCGAGGGACAGGCGGGGCCCAGCTCACCTCGCATGTACTCGATGGTCCCGTCCAGCACGAGGTTGAGCAGCGGGTCGAAGCCCTTCAGGATTCCACTGGCTTGGAGAAGCCACCGGGAAGAGAAGGAGACAGAGGGGGCATGAGGTCAGCACCCGTCCCCAGGACAGGGGTGCTCCGGGGACCCCCGAGAGCTGGATGCCAGGCACGGTCAGCAAATGTCTCCTGTGGAGGCCTGATGGCCAGTATAAGGGGCTGTGTCACTGTCCGGCGGATGTGGATACCGCAGTGCGTGGCGTGCCTTGTGCCAGTAAAACTTTCTGTGCGGACGCCAACGTGTGACCCCTGACACGCGACCTTCTTTAGGCTTCTTTGATGCTTCCGGAAGTGTCAAAACCAAAAGTCAAAACCAAACAAAAGGTAGCGTCAGAACCAGGCAGGGCGCAGAGTCGGAGCACACCTGTGACGCCGGCCCTTGGGAGGCTGAGGCAGGAGGATCACTGAGAGGTCAGGGCCAGCCTGGGTTACACAGTGAGGCCCTGTCTCAGAAAACCCACGGGAAAAATAAATGCAAAAAATAAATAAAAAAAAAAGGTAAACACCATTCTTGTCTCGAGAGCTGCTCCACAGCAGGCAGCAGTGGGTCTGGAGGCCGGAACGCGGGTGCCAGCAGAGGGGGTGACAGCTCCTGGGCCAGGTGACAGCCTGCCAGGGGAGGAGCCCGGGGCTGTCTGTCCTGCCCGCCAGGCCGTCTTGGTGCGTCTCGGCCACCTCTCCCGGGGTGACTCTCCGCCTCCAGGTCACCCTCCTCCACCTCCCCGTCCCTCTGGCCGCCTCCTCCGGGCCCGCACACCACGCCAGCCGCTATCCGGTTCCCTCTCCCCGGGCCTCGCGCCACAGGATGGCTGCCTGCCCTCCATCATAGCCGCTCCTGCGTCCCGGAGGTCAGACCCGGCCATCCGCTGCCTGCTGCTGCCGCTGAGCTTTTACTGGCGCAGTCACGCCCGTTTTGTTCGTGTGGTCTGTGGCTCCGACGACAGAGCTGTGACCTGGACCGCGTGCGCCTGAATACACCTGCCATCGCGCCTGCCTTCCCTTCTCCCCGGCCGTGGGCCTCCTGCCTGTCTGCGCCTGGCTCTGCGCCTCCTTCTGAGGGAAGGTCTGCAGGCGGGGCCAAGACACTGGGGAGGCCTGGCCTGAGCGCGGTGTCACCCCCAAGTGCAGGGTGCAGGTCCTGCGTCAATGACAAGAAACTGCGGCTGTAACGCAGGTCTCTGATGAGAGGCCTTGTGTCAATCTAAGGGAGGTGACGGCTGGGTGTGGTGGTGGGCAGTTGTTATTCCGGCACTCTCAGAGGCTGAGGCAGGAAGATTCCGAGTCTGAGACCTTGCCTCAGTGTGAAGGGTCTGGGTTCGATCCCCAGTACCACCAAAACAAAGTGTGCTTGAGTCTCACCAGCACAGCGACCCACTGGCTTGTGCAGTGCAGAGCGCCCCGAGGGAGCGGGTGTCCCCAGCCAGTGTGACTGGAAGACAGGAGTCCAGCCCTACAAATGTAACTGGTCCGCTTGGGGCTGGAACTGAGATGATGGGCCCAAGAGATCCCCCCTCTATAACAACCTCGGGGGGACCGTGAGCCCAAGACACCAGGCTATTAGCCTACAGATCCTTTATTTTATTTTATTTTTTTGGAGACAGGGTCTTGCTATGTAGCCCAGGCTGGCTTTGAACTTTGGGGATCCTCCTGCCTCAGCCTCTCAAGTGCTGGGATTATAGGTATGCACCACCACAGCTGGATAGCCTATAGATTCAGTAAGGTAACAAACTGGTGTTATTTAACTTGCTATGTAGGCAGACATTTGCTATGCAGGGTACAAAACAAACACCAGCTCCGTGAAGAGCAGTAACCATACCTTGTTCCCACACCCCACATGCCCAGGAGGCAGCATGGTGTGGATGGAGCAAACACTTATGTTCAAATTCTAACGTGGGCCTTGTACCCAGATGGTCAGGCAGGCATCGGGCCTTCAGGACTGATGCCACCCATCTGTCTCCAGCTTGGAGAAAAAGAACCTCAATCTCCGTTTCAAAAAGAAAAACTGACGAGGTATGGTGATACATGCCTCTAACCCCTGCACTTGGGTGGCTGAGACAGGAAGATTGCTACTAATTCAAGACCAGCCTGGGCTAAGTAGTTGGTTCAAGGCCAGTCTGGACTACATAGTGCGACCCTGTCTCACACACAAAAAACAAGGGCCAGGGGTGGTGGTGCATGACTGTAATCCCAGGACTGAGAAGGCTGAGGCAGGAGGATCACTACAAATTCCAGATCAGCCTGGGCTACATAGTGAGTTCAAGGCCAGTTTGAACTACAGAGGGAGACCCTGTCTCAAAAAATAAAACAAAACAAAACAAACAAAACTCCAACAAAAAAAAGAAAACCAACAAAGTGATCTCCAGGGAGGCTGCTGAATACATGAAACCCTGATGGTGTGCTTGCTGCACACGTGATGCTCCTTTCAGCCTTACACGACTCGGCACTATCCGGAGGAGAAGGTGGAGTGACGGCCATATGATGAATGAGGAAACTGAGGCTCAGAAATGGTAGCTAAGAGCTGGGTCCCAACCCTCACGGTCTGGAGCCGGAACCCAGGGCCACTGCAGGCTGCTGTTCTTACCACTAGACCACCTGGCCCTGAGAGCCGCCCTCTCATTAGATTCCTCGGAAGTCAGACGCAACCTTAAACATCGCATTAACGAGCATGAAGCTGCCAAAGGTGCCAGGGGCTGTTGGGAGCCTCTGGTGCCATAACACATGTGACAGTCAAGAATGAAACACTGCACTTAGAGGTAAAGGTTTTGACGCACCCTGGAACACCAGGGAACCACGAACAGTTTAGACAGGAGAAAGGAGATTTTTTTTTCAGTACTGGGGACTGAACCCAGGATCTTTGTACTACATCTGAACTACCTCCCAGCTCTTTTTTTTTTTTATTTTGAGCCAGGGTCTTATTAAGTTGCTAACTTGCCCAGGCTGGGCTCAAAATTTGGGATCCTCCTGCCTCAGCCTCCCAGAGTGCTGAGATGACAGGCCCAGAGAAGGGGATTCCATCTTTAACAAGTTTTTCTGGGCACTGTGTAGAGATTGGCTGTAGAGTCAGTGGTTCCCAGCTGTGGGTGATCTTTGCCCCGGGGGATACTGGGAAGTCTCAGGAGATGCCTGACTGTCATGACTGGAGTAGCTCCTGGCATGGGGTGGGTGCAAGCCAGAGATGTTGCTTAGCACTCTGCAATTCCCAGAATCCTCCACCCTGGTGAACCATCGGGCTCCAGTCCCCACAGTGCCAGGGGAGGCCCAATGTAAAGGAAGTTAAACCGGGCATGGTGGCATACGCCTGTCAGCCCAGCACTTGGGAGGCTGAGGCAGGAGGATCACCAAGAGTTTGAGGCCTGCCTGGGTTACACAGTGAGATCCCGTCTCAAGCAAAGCAAAGCAAAGCAAAACAAAACAAACAAACAAACAATCAGTGAGGAGCTGGGGCGGCCCAGTGACAGGACAGCTCTCCTGTTGGTTACATTGGGTCTTCTTTCCTTGCCTCAGTTTCCCCACCTGAAATAGAGGCAGCCCAGTTCCGATCTCCCAGTGATAACACGAGGACGGCCCAAGGCGGCTCCTGGAGAGAACCTGAACCTCCGCAGCTCAGTCCGGTCTCCCCCTCGCCGCTGCCTTCACTTATTTCATCTTTAAGAGAGGGCGTCTCACCTTCGCGGCCCCCCTGGAACTTCACCCGGATGGTCTTATCAATGTACTTGGACAGGTCCAAGATGCTCTCCTTCTTCTTCTTCTCTTTGTCCTGTGGGAAAGCAGAGCCCATGAAGCGGGGAGCCGGACCCTGGTCCTGGTTCCCTATTCTCCGGACGCTGAGGCTCGGGTCCGCCGCTCTCCAGGTCTCACAGATCCTCCCCGTCCGCAGCCCGTCTCCTCGGTCGGCTGCCCCGCTATCCCTCCCTGGTACATAGCGCCGGTCTTCCTAGCCCGCAGTCTCTCGGCCACAGGTGCTCCTATACCCTCTGCAGCACCCCACCTTCCCGGCCCATAGTGCCCCTAATCACTAGTGTGCAGATACGTCTCCCGCTCCGCAGCCCTCCGTCTCCGAGTTTCCCTGTCTTCCCCGGGTCTGCAGTTCCCGGGCTCCCGTGTCCCTCGGCCCCGCCGTCATCTGCTCCCCGCGTTCGCATGCACCCCGAGCCCCTCCGCTCTCCCAGCCCCGCGTCCAGCCGCGCGCTCACCGCCATCGTGCCGCCTGCCACTCTCTGCGCAGGCGCCACGCCGCGCCCTTTGACCCCGGCCCCGCGCGCGTGCGCAGCGCTTGCGCGACGCGGCGCCCCGGGGCGTTGCTGGGAAACCTCCGCTGTCTGCTGCGGCGGGACCGGCAGGAATGGCGGCGTCGGTTGTGGCGCGGCTCGGAGCGGCCTTTGTACTCTTCGCCGCCCAGGTGAGGGCTGCGCCAGGCCCGAGCGCCCCGCAACGGTGGGTGGGGTGCCGGTCCCCCGGTTCCGGGGTACGCGTGGGACCCCGCCTGGCCCGGCACGGGAGCCAGCCTCCGGCGTCCGTGCCCCCCGCGAGCGGCGGGACCGGGCTGTGACCTTGCGGGCCTGCTCCTGGCTCCTCTCCTTCCCCTTCCCGCCGCGGGAACCCTCCCCGCGTCCTGCTTGTCAGTCTCGGGGTCCCCAGCCGCCGCCACGGACCCCCGTCCTGTGGCCTTGGACAGGTGGCTGCGCCCATCCCCAGCGCCTCAGTTTCCCCTTTTGCGGAATGGGCACCATGCAAGCTAGGTCTCCACTTCAGGGCTTGCCAGAAGGACCCCAGGGAGTGTCCGCGGTGTTCCCCAAAATCTGGCGGCATTGAGGAGCAGCCAAGGGCCCAGACCTGAAATGGGGTAGCACCCCTGCTCCTCGCGAACTTTACTCCGTGATCTTGGGCAGGGGGGATCCCTGCTTTGAGCAGCAGTTGTGCGTCTGCAAAAGGAGGCATAAGCGTCTAGTAGTTTTGAAGTCCTGGAGAGACTGTGGGGATCATGGGTCAGTTAGAAGGGTGTCACAGTCTAGCAGGGCCTACCTCTGTCCGCGGGGTAGCCATGCACACCAGCTTATCTAAAGTGGGGTTCCCGCTCTTCCCTCTCTCCTGGGTTCTGCGGCTCAGAGAGCGAGGCCCCCTGAAGTCTATGCAGTGGTTAACCTGGACCCTTCCTTACACTGGGGATGGAACCCAGGATCTTCACACTAAACGAGGTCCCCAGTCTTTTTAAAAATTTTTTTGAGACAGGGTCTTGCTGCGTTACTCAGGCTGGGGTCAAAATTTCAATCCTCCTGTCTCAGCCTCCCAGAGTACTAGGATGACAGGTGTGTGTACAGTTTAACTCTTAAGACATCTTTCCCGAGCTATCTGCTCTTCTCTCTCCACTGTGCAGCCTGTCAACATGTCTCGGTGGTAGCTCCCAGCAGCTACCTGGTCCCCGTGTGCCAGCTTTTGCCCCTCGCACCCTCAAGTTCATCCTTGACCAGGCACAAATGACGTTTTTTCAAAGCTTATCAGGTCTTGTGACGCCCAACTGCAGGGGGTCCAGCGGCTTCCTGTCTTATGCCCGAGGCCCCTGGGTGCCGGAGAAGCTGCCTCCTGGATGGAGAGGTTCACTGAAGGCCCCTTCCGCTCCAGGCTCTTCTGTCACCCTGGAATGTCCCTGGTCTCCCTGTAGTCTGGGCTGTTCTGTTACCCTCAGGGCCTGTCCGGGAAACCCCACAGCTACCCAGCTGCTCCTCTGGCTCGCTGGACTTTCCCTGCACTGGCCTTCACTTCCCCTGCCAGTCCGCTCCAGCTGGGGGAGGGACTGCCAGGGGAGTGAGACAAATGGCTGTAGTAGGATCGTGGATATATCAGAGTTTGGGACTCAGTTTCCCTAGGAGGATTTTTTGTTTTGTTTGGTTTTTTTGTCTTTATATTTTTGAGACAGGGTCTCACTATGCAGTTCAGGCTGGCCTTGAACTCACTTTGTAGCCCAGGCTGGTCTCGAACTCGCAGCGATCCTCCTGCCCCCGCTACCTTACAGATGTGTGCCACCGTGCCTGGCTCCCTGGGAGGGTTTTAAAAGCAGTGCCGTGGGTGTTCTGAAATGAATAGGACTTCTCCAGGTGGGCTCAGGAGAGGAACGGGTCAGGAGGTGTGAGCGGGTCATTTATTTGGGGCTGGTGTGGAGAGTAGTTTAATGCTTGCAAGGAGACCTTCCTTCCTCCCACCCGCTGCGAGATGTCCCCACAAGGGAGCCCCTCATTCTGACCAGGGAGAGGCCAGGGGTTCTCTCTCAGCCAGAGGGCAGAGCAGGGGGCCCAGGGAGCGGCTCTGGGCAGGGGGGAAGGGTGGGGCAGGGCTGTGGCTCAGGCTCTACAGGTCACGCCAGCTGGCGGAAGGCTCAGGATGCTGGGGTTTTTGGACTTCATCCTGGGCGGGCAGAGTTTGCGTTTCATCCCGAGAGTGGAACACGGAAGCGGCTTCCAAGTCTTCCGGCTCTTCCTGGAATCTGTTGTGAACTGGGAGTCGGGGAGGGGGCTGGAGGGAGGTGCCCAAGAATGGGCCCAGTCGTGGTTCTCTGGGCAAGGGGCTGCTTGGTGCCAGTCCTCAATGCCCTGCCGGGCGGGGACCCTGGGCCAGAGATCTGCCGTCCGCAGCTCTGCCCCCCCCCAACCCCGTCACCACAGGACGGATGTGGGGCGAGTTTGTCAGTGGGACCTGTGAGTCAGCTGATCTTAACAGTGTGGGCGCCTCTGGTGTGCGCCACCCCCTTCCCCAGGCAGGCAGCCTGGTCCTCGCTGGAACTGGGGGCCCCTTGGAGGGAGACTGAGACCCCACTCTGTTGTGGTTCCGAGGCTCAGTCCCCACTGAGTGTCCCATCCGCTTTGTGATCATGAAGCCCAAGAGGTGGCTGCATCATCCTCATGGGGCATCACTGTGGGGCCCTCACCCCCGAACTCCTACTTCTGAACTGGGAGTCAGTTGCAGTGCCGGGAATCGAACTCAGGACCTTGCACTTGCCAGGCAGATGCTGTGTTGCTGAGCTATAAACTGGCCCTGGGGTTATTTACTTATTTTTTTAACGGAAAACCAGTTTTGCAGATTCTGGGGACAGAATATCAGTGAATGGGCTTTTGTGTCTTTGAGTGATCTCTCTGAAGAGCAGTGGTTCTATCTATTTCTGTTCACACAGAAGGCATTTCAGTGACAGCCCAGATCCGGGGACAGGGCTGGGCTGCCTTCTGGAAAGGCCAGATAGCCCGTGGTCCCTGCTCCTGCGGCTCCCCTGCCGGTGGGGGAAACCATGCACGTTTTGCCCGGGAGCACATTTGGCCACCTTCCAGTAAAACTTAATTAACGAGCTGGGCATGGTGGCGCATGCCTGTGACCCCAGCACTCGGGAGGCTGAGGCAGGAGGATCCTTGTGAGTTCGAGACCAGCCCTGGGCTATGAAGTGAGCTCAAGGCCAGCCTGAACTGCCTAGCGAGACCCTGTCTCGAAAAGACAAAAAAACAAAAACGGAAACAAAACTATTAACAGACGCAGGAGGCGGGCAGGGCTAGGACTGTGAATTCCAGCCCCTGTGTGACCCTTACCTTGCCTCCCAGCAGGTGCGGAGGTGCCGGGCGCTGGACCTCGGGTGGCCCGTCTGAAGGGCACAGTGCTGGCTGGGCACCCTTGGGCAGGCGGGGCGGTGGGGGCGCCTGCAGGAGGGGGAGGGGGTGACACTGGGAGAGGTGTCTGGGCCGGGCCGGGCCCGGGAAGTGTGAGGAAAGTGTCAGCCAGGTGCTGTGGTCCCCCGGGCTCAGGCCGTAATCCCAGGTGCTGGCGGCAGTGGCCCCGTTCACCTGCCGCAGCCTGGTGCCCAGGACACAGCCCGCAGCCACGGGGGGCTCACAGGTTCCTCATCTCGGGGCCAGGGGACCCTGGAGCAGCAGCTGGGGGGGAATACGGGGCCATGGGCTTTGACACGCTGCCACCTGCAGGTGGCCAGGCCTCAGATTAGACGCTCCTAGGCTGAACGGTCTCCCCAGGTCAGGCGAGAGCCCCCCTTTCACTGCCCCAGCCTGCGTAGCCAACTGCGTGTGGGCCAGGAGGCTTGGTGTGACATCACGGCCTCGCTGGTGAGGCGCAGGTTGGTGCCTGTCTGCGCGTCGTCAGGCCGACGCCGCTGCCGGCTTGTTTGTGTGCAGGGCCTTGGGGGACACCTGGAGTGTCCCCCAAGGCCCTCATGGCCCTGTGGGAGGAGCGAACTAGGGTGCAGACGGGAGCTGTGTCCCCAAGAAGGCCAAGGCAGGGGCTGAGGCGTCCAGGACACCCGCCCTCTGCAGTCGGGAGCAGCCAGGCCCCTGGCCCGCGTGAGGCTAAGGGTGGCCTTGTCGGGGTGCAGGGCGCTGGACCCAGCTCTGCCTGGGGTGGCGGGAGCCGGGCCAGGCTGGGCGGGAGGCGGGGCGAGCAGGCGGCCGGCCGTGTGAGGTGGTGTCGGCAGGAGGGGGCCCTGTCCCGGGGTGCCTCTGCCCAGGTTCCTGCTGGGTCACTGCGGAGGGACCCAGGCCAGCTGTCCCTGGCTGGCCGGTGCTGGTAGAGGCCTGGGAGTGAGCAGGGGCCAGGCGGCCCCGAGAGCCCTGCTGGGGCCGGCCAGGTTTGTCCCCCGGCTGCTGTCTGGCCTCAGCCCCCCAGGGCACAGCCGCGGCTCCAGCTGCCCCACTGTGTCCAGTGCCCTTTGCCCCTCTGGTCCGTCCGCTTCCTGCTCCGCTTGCCTGGGAGCTGGTGGGGTGCCAGACAGGGGTCCTCTCTGGTCACGTGACCAGCTGTGACCCTGGCTGTGCTCAGTCCCACCCCTCCCACCTCCCCCGTGCAGTGGCCATGGGGCTGGGGACAGGGCTGGGGCCAAGGCTGGGGACCCCCTGCGAGAGGGCCCTTCCCAGGACACCTTGCCCGTGTCCCTGAGAGCACTGCCTCCCTGTCCGGAGGGTGGCAGGGCCCGGCTGTGGTCCTGGCCCGGTCTCCCCGGGGAGGCAGTCCCCAGACTCCTGCCCGAAGGCACCCGGGCCCGTGGGGTCCCTCTGACTGCCCCGCCCCGCCGTCCCTGCCGCAGGTGGCCTGTGAGTACGGCATGGTGCACGTGGTGTCGGAGCGCGGCGTCCCCAGGGGCAAGGACTACTGCATCCTGTACAACCCACAGTGGGCGCGCCTGCCACACGACCTGGCCAAGGCGGTGAGCCCGGGGTGCAGCCCCCACTCCTCGCCGCGCCCACCTGTCCCCTCCCCTCGCGTGGGGTAGAGACCCAGGAGCGCCCCTTCCTGTGGCAGGTGTGCGCGCAGGCGCCCCGCCCCCCACGCTGCACCACCAGGGCTGTGAGCCGGGCCCTGCCCCTGCTGCCTGTTCAGCCTCGCGATGTGGAGCTGGGGTCTGGAGCGGGCACTGAGCGTGACCAGGCTCTCCCTCGGCAGCCTTGGTTTCCAGCGGGTGCGCAGCGGGCAGCAGCGGGTGCCCCTGTCTCTCGGGCACGGCCTCGCCCTCCGATGGGGGGCCGGGCCTCACCTCCCAGCCACCAGGGCCCTGCCCAGAAGTCCTGGCAGGCAGGGCGACCTGCTTTGGGGGCGTCTCCCCCACCCCTACCCATCACACCGGGGGCCCGGCCTGGAGCCCAGGAGGCCGCAGGCCCCGAGGGTTGGCACGCGTCAGGTGACTCAGTGGCCCAGGAACCGCCGTGACCCCGCCCCCCGCCCCCAGTCCCTCCTGCAGCTCGGAGACTGGTCGTCCTCCCTGCTGTGCTCGCCCGGAGACCTCCCCGCTGAGGGCTTCAGCAACCAGATCCCACTGGTGGCCCGAGGGAACTGCACCTTCTACGAGAAAGTGCGCCTGGCGCAGGGCGGCGGGGCCCGCGGGCTGCTGGTGGTCAGCAAGGAGAAGCTGGTAGGGCCGGCGGGCTGGGCTGGGCTGGGCTGGAGTGGGGTGGGGCGTGGGGCCTGGCATTTGCTGTGGGTCACCTCCCATGCAGCCCCGGGTAGGGCTCTGGCTGACTTCGGACCCCCAGGTCAGCCTCGCCCGTGGCCGCCTGACCCCCGAGTGAGGCCTGGCACCCAGCAGTGGCCGTTATCCTGACCCGGGCCCAGCGGCCTGGGGTCTGCAGGGGCCAGGGCCCGCGGGCCTCACCTGGCTGGCTCTCGCATACACTGTGCCGCCCTGCGGGTGCGGGGTGACTCCCCCATGGCCTCTTCTCCGGCCCCAGGTGCCTCCGGGAGGCAACAAGACGCAGTACGAGGAGATCGGGATCCCCGTGGCCCTGCTCAGCCACAGAGACATGCTGGACATCTTCCGGGTAGGCGCCCGGGCTCCTGTGGGCGGGCGCAGAGGGCGGGCTCCCCGCTCAGCCGCCTGTCCCCCGCCTGTCCCCTGGCAGAGCTTCGGCCACCAGGTCCGCGTGGCGCTCTACGCCCCCAGCGAGCCCGTGCTGGACTACAACATGGTCATCATCTTCATCATGGCGGTGGGCACGGTCGCCCTCGGGGGCTACTGGGCCGGGAGCCGGGACGTGAAGAAGTGAGTCCCGGGGGGCCGGGGGTGCTCGGCTCAGTCCTAGGAGCCCCCATGGGGAGGGTGCGGTGCTGCCGCGGCCGTGGCCGGGAGCTGGGGCCCCCCGCCCGTGCCCCCCGTGAGCCCGGCGTCCCCCAAGAAGGTACATGAAGCACAAGCGGGACGACGGGCTCGAGAAGCAGGAGGACGAGGCCGTGGACGTGACGCCCGTCATGATCTGCGTGTTCGTGGTCATGTGCTGCTCCATGCTGGTGCTGCTCTACTACTTCTACGACCACCTGGGTACGGCTCTGGCCCGCGGGCTGGTGGGGGGCGCTGGGGCGCTGGGGTGCGGGCAGTGCCCCTCACCCACACCCATCCCCGCAGTCTACGTGATCATCGGCATCTTCTGCCTGGCCTCCTCCACCGGCCTCTACAGCTGCCTGGCGCCCTGCGTGCGCCGCCTGCCCTGCTGTGGCTGCAGGTGAGCCCGGCCCGCGCGGTTCAGGGCATGCAGCGGGGTATACAGCAGGCGCCCACTGGGTGCTGGCCCAGAGTGGGGCGAGGCGGAGCGGAGAGGCGGGCACCGCTGTCTCCCCACCCGCTTGCCCAGGCTGCCTCCCCCCGCTCCCCTGCACCTGTCCAGTGGCCACCTGGGGGTCTTGCTCAGAGGCTTAGAGCACCCCACAGGCCAGGCCCCAAAGAGTCCCCGGCCCGGGAGCTGGGGCGTTCTTGGGCGCAGCTGGGCAAGGCCAGGTGGGGCTGAGGCGGCCAGGGAGGGGCTGCCGGGTGCAGGCGCGGGCAGGCCTGGTGCGGTGGCAGGGCTCCTGTGGGTGTCTCCCTGCCCCCGGGGGTGGGGACAGGAGTGGGGAGCCATGGGGTGCTGGTGTGGGCGCGGGGGCCGTGGGGTCCTGGCTGCTGACGGGCGGTCCCCACCAGGGTCCCAGACAACAGCCTGCCCTACTTCCACAAGCGCCCCCAGGCCCGCATGCTGCTCCTGGCGCTCTTCTGCGTGGCCGTCAGCGTGGTGTGGGGCATCTTCCGCAATGAGGACCAGTGAGTGCCGCTGCCCCCGCGTCCCCTCTCCCGTCCTCAGGCGCCCCGAGCCGAGACCTCCCACCTGGAGCCGCCCAGCCCTGGCCCGCGCCCTGCCGGGCCTGTGTCCGGTTTCACCCCGGCTGGCCGGGTGCCCCCCGGGCCCTGATTGGAATCTGCACGGAGATGCCCTGACCCCTTCTGACTCTGAAGCCCACAGCCTGTGCGGGGCCCCCCCGGCAGGGGCGACACTGGCCCAGTGCCACCATCGTGCCCCCACTGTGCCCGCACGGCCCCTGCTTGGAGGCTGCAGGCCCCGGCCCTGCTCACGCCTCCCCGCACGGGAGGGCGATGGCCCGGCTGCCGGCTCTGTGGCTCTCGCCGCCTGGCGCTGCCCAGGCCTCTCCTGCGGCCGCCGAGCACTCTTGGCTCCGGCGCAGGTTGGAGCCCCGACAGATTAACTGGCAGGAGGAGGAAGGGGACTCCTTGAAGTCCTTTGTGCACAGCCTCTCACAGCGGGGCCGGGGCCAGGCGCCGTGTCCCAGGTCACCAGGGCCTTGCCTTCCAGGTGGGCCTGGGTCCTGCAGGACGCGCTGGGCATCACCTTCTGCCTGTACATGCTCAAGACCATCCGCCTGCCGACCTTCAAGGTGAGGCAGCCCCGCACCCCCGCCGGCCGGAGCCGCTCCGAGCCTGGCCCGGGCCCCTCACGCGCGTGCTGCTCCCCGCAGGCCTGCACGCTGCTGCTGCTGGTGCTCTTCATCTACGACGTCTTCTTCGTCTTCATCACGCCCTTCCTGACCAAGGTAGGCGCCCTCGCCCGCCCCACCCACCCCGCCTGCACCAGCCGCCCTAACACATCCCTGCCCTCCCTGCAGAGCGGGAACAGCATCATGGTGGAGGTGGCCACCGGGCCCTCGGACTCCGCCACCCACGAGAAGGTGCGTCACCCTGATACGTGCCCTCGGCCCAGGTCTGATGCCGGAGGGGGGCGGGGTGCAAGGGCCCCAGGCCAGAGGGGCGCCAGCCTGGAGCGAGCCTCCTCCCCTCCTCCGCTCCCCCGCAGCTGCCCATGGTCCTGAAGGTGCCCCGGCTCAACGCCTCGCCCCTGGCCCTGTGCGACCGGCCCTTCTCCCTCCTGGGCTTCGGAGACATCTTGGTGCCAGGTGCCTTGGCTGGGGGGCTGGGGGGCACGGTGCTGATGGGCTGGGGCCGAGCCCCTCTCTGGGAGTGGGGACAGCATCCTGTCGCTCAGACTCTGGGGGGATACAAGGTGGCCCCTGCCCAGGGCAGTTCCGGCCCCACCTGTGCCGTGGTCCTGCGCCCTGGTGGTCTGCGCCCCCTGGTGCAGAGGGTGGAGGTCTGCCCAGGCCCCTCACCACCGGGGTCCCCCGCAGTGACCCCCAGCCAGACCACGCTGGGCCGAGGGTCGCGGGGGTCAGTGCACCCCAGAGCTGGGCTGGTGCACACCCCGGGTGCCGGTGCCGGCGGCGGCCGCGGTGAGGCTGCGCTCGCCTTGCAGGGCTGCTGGTGGCCTACTGCCACAGGTTCGACGTGCAGGTGCGCTCCTCCAGGGTCTACTTCGTGGCCAGCACCATCGGTGGGTCCCGCGCTCGCCGGGAAGCGGTGCTCTCCTTCTGCGGGGTCGGCTGGTTTCTTTCTTTTCTCATTTTATTTTATTTTATTTTTGTTGTGGTACCGGGAATCGAACCCGGGACCTCGAGCTTGCCAGGCAGGCGCTGTGCCGCTGAGCTGTGGCCCCGCCCCCGCTTCGTTCTCCCCGCTCCCCTTCCCCGCTCACCACCAGGACCACACGCAGGGCCGCTGTGCTCTGCTGAGCCCCGCTGGTTTGTAAGCATTTTCGAGCTCGGTGTGGTGGCCCGGGCCTGTCACCCCAGCGCCCGGGCAGGGTGCCTCACAGCCGGAGACCCTGGCTCCAAGTGCAAAATAAAGTCCCGGAAGGGCTGGAAGCGCAGCTCAGCTTACAGGCCTCGGGTCGCTACCCCAGGACCGCACGAACCCCGTGGGGGTGATTGACCCCCCCCCGCCGGCTGCCGTGGGTGGGGGTATCCCGCAGGGGCAGCCTCTGCCGCTAGCGCTTCCGCCCTGCGCGCGGGTGGGGGTGGGGAGCCGGCCAGCGCGGCCCCCAGCGCCCCACACCCCCTCCTCCCTGCAGCCTACGGCCTCGGCCTCCTGGTGACGTTCGTGGCGCTGGCGCTCATGCAGCGGGGCCAGCCCGCGCTCCTCTACCTGGTGCCCTGCACGCTGGTGACGTCGTGCGCGGTGGCCCTGTGGCGCCGGGAGCTGGGCGCCTTCTGGACGGGCAGCGGCTTTGCGGTGAATACCGGTTTCTCTGCGTGTCTGCGGGAGTGGTAACCTAACGGGCCCTGGCCGGGGCGCAGTTGAGGAGCCCGCGCCGCCCGCGCGTTCCAGAGGTTCCCGTCCTCCGCGGATCGTGGTCGTGGGGGCGGCGGGCGGAGAGGGGCAGCTGCGGCCGCAGTAAGGCGCAGCCCGAGGCCCGCGCCTTGACAGCCTTCTCCGTCCCGCCCGGGGACCCAGCGCCTCTGTGGCCCGCGAGCCATCTCTAGGACAGCGCCTCACCACGCGGTGCTGCTGGCGGCCACTGCCAGGCTGGGTTTTGCGGATCCCAGTACGGGCCGGGCGCTGCCCAGGGTGGGCACAGTCGCACGGGCAGGGCGTCCCAGCCCCGTGTCCGGCCTGGTGTGCACGGCCTGTCCCAGAGTTGGGGCGGGGGGTCCCCAGCTCCGGGGTGGCCCCCTCCTGCCCTTGCCCCACCCGCGGCCCACGGGGGGCAGTTGGTGCTGCGCCTGCCACGGGCCTGCTCCGGGCTCTTGTCCCCGTGTCACCCACAGCCTCTCTCCTGCAGAAAGACCTACCTCAGTCACCGTGGGCGCCGGCCGACAGCCCCCAGCCTCCAGGCGACCAGCAGGCCAAGGCCCCCCTGCCTGCTGAGCGGCCCCCAGAACCGTCCAAGGCGGAGGAGGAAGGGGCCGCGGCGCCTGCCCAGGAGCCCGGGAGCCCGGCCGGCAGCACCCCAGAGCCCGTGGGCCAGGACCCGGCCGAGCCCGGCCCCACCGCCCAGCCCGGGAGCTCGGCCTAGAGAGGGGGCGTCCAGGCCCTGGAGGCCGTGCACGGCCGCCGCCACGCCACGACGCTGCGGCCACTGGCGCCCGCCGGAGACGCAGGACAGCCGCCCCCACCAGCCCGGCCCGCGCCGGCCCCCAACATGGTGCTCAGCCCTGGGCGGGGCCCGGAGGCCCCCCTGGCCCGGCCCGCCCGCGCCCCGACCCCACAGCCCCGCTCCGCGCGCTTGGCCGCCTCCGCCTCAGCCCCTCCGGCTCCGCAGTCTTCCATCGGGTCCCGTCCCCGGTCACCTGTGCCACCCGCTTGCGGCCGAGGCCACCGCGTCTGGTGCTTCCCCCGCGCCCACTTCTCTTCGGGGTCGCCCTGCCGGGCCGGCGCTGTCCGCCTGAGGGGCCCCGGGGAGCGGGGAGCGAGGCCGGCGGGGCGCGGACCCCACCGCAGTGGAGACCGGGGTGAGCGGAGGCCACGCGGCCCGCCCTCCTCTAATAAAACCTCGCTGCTCTCAGAGTCTGGTGGTGTCGCAGAGCCGGGGTCCCCGCTGCCCCACAGGGCGGCGCGGGGCTGTCGTGAGTCCCGCACTTCCTGTCCCCCGGGCTGCTCTGGACGGGGGAGCCCATCCCGAGCCCGTGTCCCGCCCTCTACCTCACCCACGGGCTCCTCCAGGCCGCGGCTGGTCCCCACGCTGTGCTGCGTGTCACCCCAAATCCCGGGCAGCAGAGCGCAGGTGCGGGGCCCTCCCTGCCCGCACGGCCTCCAGACCGAGTTCAGGAAGGCGGAGGTGGCCCCCCAGCTCCCCTCGGGGGGGCCCCAACTCGGGATGTCTGGGGCCACGCAGCCCGGGGCTCTGAGCCTCTCCTGAGGACGCAGGAAAAGAAACAAGTCCCCTGACGTGCTGTGGTCCCCAAAAAAGCGCGGGGGAGCTGGGGACGAGAGTGGCGGGACCCCCTCCCCAGGACGCCGAGGACGGGCTGGGCGCCCGAGCGCTCGCTTCTGCCATCGGACTGCGCCTTAACTCAAGCCATTTTGTACGCGGGTGCGCGGGGCGTTCGGGCCGGGGTGGGGGGCGCCCCGGGCTCCCCGTTTGTATGTTTCGCCTTGCTCCTGTTGGATCTGAAGATTAAATGTAGCTTTTGATATTTAGCACCTGGCTTTTCCTCCCTGAGGGCTGTGCACAGTAGGAGGCGGAGGGCCGACCGGTCCAGTCCCCGACCTGCTCGGGGCCGGTTGTGGAGATTGAGGACGGGGAGGAGACTCGGCAGCTCAGTCTCCTGCGAATGTTCCAGGTGCCGCGTCCAGTGGTCACTCCTTTGCGCACCGTGGGCCAGGCGGTCTCTGTCACAGCTGTTTACTGTTGTCACTTAGCATCACAGAAACTGGACTGATGTGTTAGCACACTTTTGGCACCCAAGCATTCCGGGAGGCTGAGGCAGGAGGATCCCAAGTTTAACCCCAGCCTGGGCAACTTAGCAAGAAAATCAAAAGTAAAAAGGCCTCTCTTAGCTTCAGCCACGCAGACAAAAGAAGATCTGGTCCTGGCCGTTGCTCGCCCTGCCTGGCCAGTAGCAGTGGGGGCGAGAAGGACACGGCTTTGTGGGGGGCGCTGGCGGGCCCAGCTCATCCTGGGCCTTGCTGTGCAGTGGGGCTTTGGTGGTTGGTCAGCTCCTGAAGATCCTCCTGCATCCCAGGAAAGGGGGGCCCCCCATCCACCCTGGGGACCCAAGAGCAGCACCTACAGGTGCTGAGGCCACCCACATGCCTTTCAGCAGCGTCACAGCTCCCTTCTGGACAAAAGGCCCTGCCCCAGTGACCCCAGCAATGCCACCCCCCAGCTGAGGACCCCACTCTGCAGACCAGGAGGGACCTGGGGCAGACGTGCTGGAATCATGAGCTAGTTCTGCCCTGTGAAAGCCAGTTTAGCATCTTGGGTTTGGCTTAGCCATCCATCCATGTGGCCGAGAACCACGCCACGCCATCGTCCCTTTGATTTGGGGGTCGCCATACGCAGAAAGTTTGGAGCTGGGCGTGGTGGCACACACCTTTAATCCCAGCACTTGGGAGGCTGAGACAGGAAGATCACTAAGCGTTTGAGACCAGCCTGGGCTACAAAGTGAGTTCAAGTACAGCCTGAACTGCATAGTGGGACCCTGTCTCAAAAAGACCAAAAAAAAAAAAAAAAAAAAAGAGTATGTCAGCCATGGGGATTTTCTTTCAAACGGCTGAGCAGAGGTTATTTTTCATACACCCACCCAGACGGATCTGTACCTCTGCCCCCACCCAGCCATCCATTCACCCACCCACCCAGCAGTCCATCCATTCTTCCACTCACCTGCCCATTTACCTACCATCCATCCCCCACCTCGCCATCATCCGCTTATCCAACCATCCATGAGTCTGTCCACAAACCCACCCACCCCATCCGTCCAGTCATCCATCCATTCACCTACCTGTCCACCCCGTCCGTCCATCTGCCTCCTGTCCGCCTGTCTATCACACATCTTGCTGTTCATCCACCCGCCCACCACGCATCTCCATGGGTCACCTGCTATACGCTAGATGACCCCCTAGGGATGAGGGGGCTACACCACGTTCGAGTCCTAACCCCAGCTCCGCCCCAGGAAGCTCAGCCTGGGGAGGAAGCTCAGGGCCTAGGATCGCAAGCTCAGCCTCTGAGTAAGTTCAGGGCCACCGTGAGCTACACAGTGAGACCCGACCTCGGACTCACTATGTGGCTACCAGGCTGACCTCGGCGGACACACGGCAGTCCTCCTGCTTCAGCCTCCCGAGTACTGGGGTGACAGGCGTGCACCACTGCGCGTGGTTTCTCTTCTCGACGGTTGGGCGGAACCATTGTAAAATAAAACGTTTGTTTACAAAAACAAGGTGGTTATTTACACACGCCCTTGTCCAGCTCTGTCCACTGCTCCCTGGGGAGTCGGTCCCCAGGGGTCCTAGAGCTCCTGGCTGCCTGGCCTCTGTCCAGAAATCACTCCACCAGCGAGGCAGCTGCGGAGGGGCCGAGGCGGGAAGGGTATCAGGTGGGCGGGCAGGAGGGCGGAGCCGTGCCCCGCCCCGCCCAGGTGCGCCCCGCCCGCCAGCCCTTCAGTCTGCAGCTCCGGCTCCCCAGCGCGGGATCCGGGCGCCCCGAGCGGAGCGCGGTGAGTCGGGGTCGCCCTCGGGGCTGGGTGACCCCTCCGGAACAGGAGGTGTCCACGCGCCAAACCCTGGCGCTGTGCGCGTGCGGCCAGGACGTGCAGACCACGTCAGGCTGTGCGGGGGTCGCTGCGCTGTGCAGACGGGGTCCGCCGCCGTGGCTGCAGGTGGGGTGGTGAAAACGGGGCGTGCGGACGCTACCGGGGTGTAGATGGGGTTAGGGTTGGCAGAGGTGGCTGGGCCGGGGGGTAAGGGACCCCAGCTTCATCCCCACCAGGAGCTTTGGGTCTTTTCTACCCAATCTGGGGTTGAACGTGGGATCCGTGATTCGGACCCCCGTTCCCCGCCGTCCCGGCAATCTCGGGGACTGGACAGTCTCCCCGAGGAGGATTTGGGGTGTCAATTTGAGGGGGGCCGGATCAAACAGCCTGAAACGGAGCGAGGTGTCCTGTTTGCTGTAGGGAGGGCTCGCACGGCTTGTCTTCCAATGTCACCCAGTTACTGGGTCTCATGGGAATGAGCTGAGAGACACACACCCCAACACATAGGGCCTGCGAGCCCGCGTCCTCACCCTGGAGACCCGCGCCTTCCCGCCGCCTCTTAAATTTTTAAAAACCTTTTCCTTGGTATTGGATCTTGAACCCAGAGCCTTCACGCCGAGCTCCACTCCCAGCCCTTTTTATTTATTTATTTATATTTGTTTATTTTTAAAATTTATTTATTTATTTATTTTTGCCTTTTTGAGACAGGGTCTCACTATGTGTTCAAACTGGCCTTGGGCTCACTTTGTAGCCCAGGCTGGCCTCAAATTTGCAAGGACCCTCCTGCCTCAGTCTCCCGAGTGCTGGGATTAGAGGTGTGCGCCATCACACCTGGCTTGCCCTTTCTATTTTTTATTTTGAGACAGGGATCTTGCTAATTCCCTAAATTACCCAGGCTAAAAACTCAGACTTGGGATCCTCCTGCCTCAGCCTCCCAGAGTGTTTGGAATCACAGCTGTGCAGCGTCGCATTGGGGCCTCCCCCCACCCCTTCCCATGTTACGGGGTCCCAGACCTCACAGGGGAAAGTGGGGATCCCAACGCTTACCCAGGGCTTTTGGGACTCATCACACGGGGAACAAATTTCATTTCCCAGCCCTGGACCCTGTCTACTTGTTTAGGATTCCGAGGTCTGGGAAGAGTTCACCACCAAGGGCATGGAGGGTTGACCAGGAAGCCCCGCACGGTGGGTGTGTGAGAGTGTGGGTGTGGATGGTAGGGTAACGGTGTGCTTGTGGTTGTGTGTGACTGCGGATGGCTGTGTTGTCTGAGC
>RJWM01020380.1:0-37761 GCA_004363535.1 Dasyprocta punctata
CTTAAGTGCATTTTTAAATAATCCTCACATGAGTTTTGACATTCCATCACAACTTGCACTCAGAATAGATTGAAAGGTTTACTCTATAGTATAAGTTACAGGATGGTTAGTTACAGTTGAATTTCAGATAAACTGACTATATATATGCATATATACTTTTAATGTGAGAATATATGATATACATGTGCTGAAAAATGTTATATATTTGATTTATTTCTGTATCTTTTATTTTACCTGCAAATTTATCAGAAGCACCAATTGCCTTCAATTCTACTATCTTTCAGAATTTTGTCGTATATTTATTTTACTTATATTAACTGTACCCTTACTCAGCATTTAGATTTAAGTTATTTTTTTCCATTTTGAAAAGTCAGGCAGCATATATATATATATATATATATATATTTTTTTTTTCTTTTCCTGTCATTCCTTTCCCCTTTCTCCCATTACAGTTTTTATTTTCTTTTGAACAGTTTCTTTACTATCCACAAATTCTTTTGTATATTTTGGATCTTTTTTACTTTTTCAGACTCTCACACTAGTGAGACATTATGATGTTTACACATGTAAGTATGGTTTATTTCACTTATGAGTATCGTCTCAAGTTACCTCCATTACCTACAAAACTCTCAAGTTTATGTTTACTTATGGCTGAGTAGCATTCCACTATATTAAAAAAAAAAAAAACACATGTTTCGTATCCATTCCTCAGTTGAGGGGCATTTGGGTTGTTTCTAAGATTCAACTATTACAAACATGCTGCTGTAAACATGGTGCACAAGTAACGCTATGGTATGTTTTTAATTCTTCTGAGAAGATACTCACAAGGTGAAGAGCTGAGTGGAATGAGACTGCTAGTCCTACATTTTAAGGAATCTCCACACTAATTTCCATGGTGGTAGTACCAGTCTACACTCCCAACAAAAGTGGAGAAGGATTTATTTTTCTCTGCAATTCCACCAGCATTTGTTTTTGGTTGATTTATTGATGATAGCCATTTTCTCTGGGGTGAGATGGAATCTCAGTGTTGTTAATTTGCATCTCTTGAATGACCAATGATGTTGAACATTTTTCCATGTATTTATTTTCCATTTGTATTTCTTCATCTGAGAAGTGTGTATTCATCTCAAAAGTCCATTTTTGGATTGGGTCTTTGAACTTGGGAGGCTTGATTTTTTTCAATTCTTTATATGTTTTAGATACAAATTCTTTGTCTAGCGATGACTGGCTATAATTTTTACCACTCTATGGATTGTCTTCTTACAGTGTTGGTGATTTCTTTTACTGTGCAAAAGCTCCTTAATAAGGTGAGATCCCATGTATTCATTTTTTGTTGTATTTCCCATACAGTCTGGGGTTTGTTTATGAAATCTTTGCCTATACCTATATCTTCAAGATTTCCGCCTATTTTCTCTTCCTGTGTACTTTGTGTTTCTGTTTTAATGTTTAGATCTTTGATATATTTTCACTTTAGTTTAGTGCATGGAGATAAACATGGGTCTAGTTTTAGTCGTCAGCATGTGGAAAGCAAGTTTTTCCAGCACCATTTGTTAAAGAGACTTTCTTTCACTGAATATATTTGGTTTTTTTGTCAAAGATAGGATGGCTTACTGTGTTTGCAGTTGTACCTGCATATTCTATTCTGTTCCACTGAAACTCAGATCTGTTTTTGTTTTTGTTATTGTTGTTGTTGCTGGTGTTTTTTTTTTTTTTTTGTCAATATCATGCTGATTTTATCATAGAAGTTTTGCAGTATAATTTCAACTCTGGGATTGTGATGCCCCCTAACTTGCCTTTGTTGCCAAGAATTGCTTTTGCTATTCCAGGTCTCTTCTGACTCTAAATGAATTTTAGGAATGTTTTCTCTAATTCTGCGAGGTATGCTATTGATATTTTGATTGGGATTGCATTAAATCTGTATAACAATTCTGGAAGTAGGGCCATTTTCCCTATGCTCATTCTTACTATCCAAGAGCAAGGGATATCTTTCCATTTTCTGATATCTTCTTCAATCTCCTTTTCCAGAGCACCACAGTTTTCAATGTATAGATCTTCTGCTTCTTTTGTTATGTTAATTCCTAAATATTTAATTTTTTTGATGCTAATGTAAAAGGTGTGGTTTCCATATTTCTCTCTCTGTGAGTTTGTTGGTTGTGTATAGGTATGCTATTTTTTATTTTAAAACAAAAAAGGAATAAAAACAATGACACATTATTTCAAAGCAAATAATAGGATATTACCAGTGGTTCTGTACTGTGTATTGCTATCTTCAAAGTAGTTGCTCAGATTGCAAGACATACGAATGAAAAAATGATCAAAGAATGAAAGCACAAGCCATTCTTTTTGATGAACTAATAGAGATAGGTAATGTAATTATCTACTTTGGAGGCTATTGACTTTTGAGTGTTGAATTTGTTTACAGCTATTCTACTCAATTAACCTTTTAAACCTGAAAGTATTTTTGTGGAGTTTTTGGAGTCTTCTATATAGATTATCATGTCATCTGCAAATAGTGATAATGACTTCTTTTCCTATCCTTATTTCTTTTATATTCTTCTGTTTTTTAATTGCTCTGGCTAATGTTTTCAGAACTATATTGAGTAGAAGAGGTGATAGTGGACATCCTTGTCTTGTTTCTGATTTTAGAATGAAAGTTTTTAGCTTTTGACCATTTAGTATGATGTTAACTGTTGGTTTGTCACACATGACTTTTATTAGTTTAAGATACAGAAGCTCTTTTCCAATTTTCTGTAGGGTTTTTATCATGCATGGGTGTTGGAATTTGTCAAATGTTTTTTTCAGTGTCTATTGAGATGATCATGTGATTTTTGTCTTAATTCTGTTAATATGGTGTATTACACACTGATTTGCATATATTGAACCATTTCTGTATCCCTGGTATGAAACCAACTTGGTCATATTGTATAAAATTTTCGATGATTTGCAGCATTCTGTTTGCCAGGATTTTATTGAGGATTTTTGCATCCATGTTCATTAGGGGAGTTGGTCTTCAGTTTTCCTTTTTGGTTGGGTTTTCTCTGGTTTTAGAAACAGGGTAGTACTTTCTTCCAGGAATGATTTGGGAAGTATTGTTTCCCTTTCAATTTACTTAAAGAATTTCAGCATTAGTGGCATTAGTTCTTCTCTAAATTTCTTGTAGAATACAACAGTGAATCCATCAGGGCCTGGACTTTTCTTTGTTGATAAATTTTTAAAAACATTTCCAATTTGGCTGATATTGAGTTACTTAGAACCTTTATATCTTCTTAATTTAGTTTTGGCAATTGGATTGTGTCTAGTAATCTGTCCATTTCTTCTGTGTCTTCCATCTTATTAGAATATAGGTTCTTGTAGTAGGTATTAATGATCTTCTGAATTTCTGTAGGATCTATTGTGATTTCTCCCTTTTCATTCCAAATTTCTTGAATTTGCATTTTTGTTTCCTCTTTTTTATGAGATTATGTAATGGTTCCTCAATTTTATTTATTACTTCAAATAACCAACATTTTTATTCATTGATGCTTTGAATTATTTTAGTTTCTATTGCAGTAATTTCTGCTCTTATCTTTACAATTTCCTCCCTCATCTGAGTTTTGGGTTTGATTTGTTCTTCTTTTTCTCAAAGTTTGAGTTTCAACATTAGCTCCTTTTGTTTTCCTGGTGTAAGAGTTTATCATTATAAATTTTCCTCTTATGACTGCTTTCATTATGTCCCATAAGTTTTGTTATTGGCATTATTGTTTAATTGTATATATTCTGTGTTTTGTATGTAACTTCCTCTGTGACCCATTGGTTGTTCAGAAGTGTAATTTCCATGTGTTTATGTAATTTTTGTGATTTCTTTTGTTGTCAATCTCCAGTTTCATTGTGCTATGTTGAGATAGTGTGAAAGGAATGATTTTAACTCCTCTACATTTACTTAAACATATTTTATGGGTTAGTATGTAGTCTGTTTTGGAGAATGTCCCATGTGCAGCTGAATAGAATATACATTCTGATATTTTAGGGTAGAACACTGTAGAACTCAAAAAAGTCCATTTGTTCTCAGGTTTTGTTTAACTATGATATTTCTTTGTTGATTTTTTGTCTGATTGATCTATTATGTAAGAATGGAGTATTAAGGTCCCTCACTACAATTGTGTTAGTGCTTATTTGGTTTTTCATTTCTATTAATATTTGTTTTACATAGTTGGTGTGAAGTGTTTGGTGCATGTATGTTTTTGATTGTTATCTCTTCTTGGAGTATTTCCTTAACAAGTATGTAGTGACCTTCCTTGTCTCATTTGATCAGTTGTGGCTTAGAGTTTACGTGGTCTACAAATAGAATAACAATCTTTGCTTTTTTTTCTGGTTTCCTGTGGAATGGAGAATTGTTTTTAATTCTTTGATTTTTAGTCTATGGATTTCTTTTTGGGTTGTGTTTCTTAATTGCAGCATATTGAGGGATCTTGCTTCTTGATCCATTCTGTCATTCCATTTCCTTTGATTGATGAGTTGAGACCATTTATATTGTTGGTTATAATTAATATGTGCTGATTTATCTTTTTCATGTTATTTTCCTGTTTTTGTTTCCCTGTCTTTCTCCTCTGTTTAATTGCTTGCCTTGCTTGGTGGTTTCTTTCCATTGGTATTATTGTGTTTGTTGTGTTCATTAGCTCTTTGTAATATATCCTTCAGAGTACTCTGTAGATCTGGTTTGGTGATTGTGAATTTCTTTAGTTGTTGTTTGTCATAGAAGTGTATCATTTCTCCACTGAATTTGAAAGATAGTTTTTCAGGGCACTTCAATCTGGACTTGTTTACTTTTAGGACTCGAAATACCTCATTCCAAAACTGATTTGTGAGTTTGTGCTTAGAAGTCTCCTGTGATTCTGATGAGCTTTCCCTTTATAGGCAATTTGTTTCTTTTCTCTAACTGCTTTTAATATTTTGTTCTTGTGTTGAATTTCTGGAATCTTGATTGTTATATTCCTTGATGTATAGTTAATTTAGCTATGACTGTTTTGAGTTCTGTATGCTTCATTTGTTTGTTTGTCAAAATATTTATCCAGTCTTGGAAAATTTTCTGTCTTTATTTCTGTGAAGAGGCTTGCAATGACATTCTTGCTGTGTTCAGCCTTCTCCCTGACTCCAATCAGTATTATTATGTTGTTCCTTTTTGTTTCATTTTGTACCTGTTTGATTCATTTCTTTGTTGTCCCTTACATATTTTTAGGGTGTCTGTGTTTTCCTGTTCACTAGTTACATTCCTATCTTCTAGGTTTGATATTGTATCCTTGTTTTCATTCAATCTGTTGCATACCCTTTCAATGCAGATTTTAATCTCCTGGATTTTTTTGAATCTGTTTTATAGATACCATTTTATATTTATGTTGGACATTCATGGTTTTCATCATTTTCCTAATTGCCTCTATTTTTTAAATATATGTTCACCTTAATCTATTCCACCTTGATTGTAATTTCTTTTTGTACCTTAGATATTATTTTTCAATGCTCTCTTCCATCTTTTTTTCCACTTCTGTTGCTATCATGTCTGAGAGTTCCAGTGCTTGGCTTCTGATTTCCTCTATCTCTGTGCTCTCGTCTTGGCCTGGGTGGGCTGGGCAATTTGGACTGAATTTTGTTTCTTCTTCTTGTTGTTTACTTTTGTTGTTTTGTTCTCTGTCTTGATGACTATAGATTTCTTACATTAGATAGCTTTATCCCTTTTATCGAGGTCATATCTGTTCTTCAAGGATATCTTCCAGATATAGGTGGTTCTTGGTCTTTGTTTATATCCCAAGAACCTACCTCTCCCATATATTAAGAATGTAAAGTTGCTATGTTTTTGACTCAAAGGCCATTTCTTTGGTGCTGGAGTATGTTGATGATTATGACCCCTTGAAAACTCAGTGCTGTAATAAAGCAGAGAAAAACCTGATTGTAACAGGTATGGCATCGTGGTTAAATCAGTACAGTTAGCAATATCAATATACTCAAGCACAGTCTGGCTACTGACAAACTATGGTAACTATTAGCCTGATATCTTTAATTATAAAATAAGTTTCATAGTTAAATTATATTATCCAACTTACACAAGGAAATTGTATGGAGTGTTTTTCCATTTAGTAAAGTGATTTTACCCTGTCATGGGGTGGCGTTAAGAGGAGTAGGGAGTAGGATGGAGAGTTGGATGGGGTTAAGTGTAGTAGGATCAAATTTGGTGGGCATAGAACTATCATCCCAATTTTGGGTAATTGTAGGATATGAGAGGAAAGCATTGGAACAGAAAGACTAGGAGTACTGAAGTGAAACAGAAAGGGAGGAGATAATGTTTACCCACATGAACGTCCCATAAAATCAAGTGCTACAGTTGATGAAAGAGAGAGAGAGGATGAGTGGAATAATATAAATGGAAAGTTTAGGAATCTAAATTGTGAACAAGAGGTAAAATAAGGTAGAAGAGAGAAGGAAAAGAAAAAAAAGAGAGGAGAAAAAAGAAGAAAAAAGAAACAAGATTATCACATACATTGAAAGAAAATCAATAAACATAAGAAAGAAAAATAAAACAGGGTCAAACATAACTGAGAGAAAAAGAGAAAAGAAAAGGAGAAAAACAAAAATAAAGACAACAACAACAAAAATAAAACAAAAATAAACAGAGAGCACAATAAACCAGCCTGGTGGAATACCAAGAGGAAAATGCATCAGTCAGAGAAAAATAGATATAGTGAGATTGCTCTGCTGTCTACAGTTCTGTGGTAGGTCCAAATCTGATTCCAGAATGTGTACTCCAGCCAAGATCGTATGTGAGTTTGTACTGGATTTGGATTTGATATTTGTCTCTGAATTTGGAGGATGAGATTAGTTTTCTGTGACTGGAGTTCTCTCCTGCCACTCAAAAAACTAAAGAAAGAAAAGAGAGAAGAAAAGAACAGAAGAAAGAGAAAAGAAAATGATATGAAGGTGTTACTACCTATCTAGTTCTATTGGGCATGTCTTTCTCCCCAAGCATAAAGCTGGTTCACCTAACATACCACCTGCGGACTCATCTTGTTACTGTTGCTTCTGACTTTTCCATGTCACTACTCCTGCCTGTCCATCATGTGCACTCTAGCGGAGGTCCTACTGTGTTACTGGCTTCCCCTGTGGTCTCTGATCCCTGAGTCCGATCAATGGAATTTTAGAATTTTTGGAGAGAATGGTGATTAACCATTTAGCTTCATATAATAAATTCAACTGGGCATTGCTTATAATTGTGTTAAATTTTGAAATTTAGTTTTCAAGATGTTCATTTACGAATTTTGTGATTTGTAAAACAATTGACTAGCAGTAAATGAATAAATAAATTTAATGTTTTACTCTGCAGCCATAAGATATTTTTCTTGGTTTTAAATGCAAATTGTGAAATAACTAAAGCCTGTGGAAAACTTTTGCTTTTGCACAGTACTAAAGTATTTGAATTATCAAATACTTTGATGTAATATGGCTCTTTAAATAAGTTTGACATGGGGATCACTAAACTATAAGATGTATATGTGTGAAAAATGAAAAAGGCTTCAGTAGCTTGTGTTTGTCATGCATATAAGGATGCAATCAGTAGTTTCAAACTTAAACAGTAAGTCAGGAGTGATTTCACAATGCCAAGGAGATCTTCAACAACCAAAATCACTTTTTTATGTATTTGCATCTAGTAAACTCAGATATATATGCCTACTTGCAGTAAATTAATTGGAAAGATTGTTTTATCTGACTCAAGGAACCATTACAATACATGCTCTAAAAGATAAATTATGGCAGTTAAAACAGCACAAGATTGAACACTTGTCAAATCAAAACCGAAAGCAGCAGACAGCAAATTGGATTTTTTTCTAATAACATGTGGTTCATTTTCTATCACCATAACAAATATTTTAAGATGTATTTTATCACATCATTTCTTTCGTTTATTTTTGTTGCTGAAATTTTAAGAATAAGTAGATCTTTATTGTTATTGAAGCACAATTGACTATGAAAATACGCAAAGCTTGTTTTTTAAGGATGTTACCTTCCCCAGAGAAGATTAACTGTCACCTCAAATAAAGAGCAAATATCACCATCAGTACTCAATGCAGGCTCAAAGGAGACTCTAAATTATGTAATGTTGAGATTACTAGAGGCATAAATCATCCTTTGCTGCCCAAATATTTCCAACTACAAGATGGACACAAGTTGAATATTCCACTGTTTTTCTTTTTCTTTAGATTGTATATAACAAATATAAGAATGAGGAAAAGAATGACCCTGCACTTTCATAAAATTTTAGAAAGTATTTTAAATTTTATAAAATTTCTATCATTTTGGAGTGATTGGTAAACAGATGATATGTTATCTATTTTCAGTGGTGGTAAACATCCAATGATAGTCATCTCTTTAACAAAGGAAAAATTTCCCTGGCATTGCATCGTAAGATAATGTGAGGTATTTGATATAGAGAATTCTAAAATGTGAAGTAGTGCCATGTTAAAAGTAGAAGTACACATTTTAATGGGGTTATTTGTCTTTCTAAACGGGATGAATATTTGTTGAGATTCTAATGTGTTCTAAAGTCAAAGCCATCTCTACTAGTTACTTAATAACATTTTATAGCTCTCACAATCCTTTATATGTGGTACTTTCATGTCATTTTACAGACCAGAACAAAGAATTTTAAAGAGGTGAATTAGTATTTCATTGTTTACCAGTTAACAAGTACCACAGGAACAACTCAAGGTCAAGACAATTATTTAAAACACACGCTTGTCCCCTATAACACTCTGAGTCACATGTCAAATGTGGGTCCATCAATCACTTGCACACAACCATTTTTGAAAAGGTCAAATACTCCTTAGTATTTAAATATCCACCTTTCTGGAGATGCACATGGATTGTTTTATAATATCAGAGAAACTTTTGGAGATTATTCATGCTCATCACAATATTCAGATATTTTTAATAATCCTAAAGACCATTTATCCATTCCTTAAAGACCCGAATCTTGACACAGAAGATAGGTGATAGATTTATGATAGATAGATAGGTGACAGATAAATAGGCAGATAGATAGATAGATAGATAGAATATAAATAGAAAGAGGAAAAGTAGGTTTATTTGGAGTTACTGCTATGATGACTCAGGACACATGTGCTCATGAAATAAAATTGGCCATATAGCCCCTCTTTCCAAAGAATTTAGTTACTTTGTAACATTATTTACTTTTAAGATTGGTTTACATATGCATAGGAGACACAGATTTTGCTAGATTAACACTGATTACTAATTAGATGCCAAGCAAGATGTTAGGAAAACAAAGATTTAAAGACATGAGCAACATAGTTTCTGCATTCATGAAGAGTTCAGTCTAGTCCAGGATACATATAATAAATAATCATGCAAATAAAAATAAAGTCACAATTTTATCAGGCCTGGGGAAGAAAATGTATAGGATATTTTAAATTAAGATGATTCAAGGGAGATATTTTAGATTAAAAATGAAAAAGATTGTTGAGGAATTTACATTTGATACAGAGTTGTAACAGTACAAAGGACAAAAGAGTCCAGAAAGCATTTTAGATGAAAAATGAGACAGTTAATTGAAAGGCAAGCAAAGTAAATACAGTATGGAAAGCAGTGAGGCTGCTTAGATATGTAGATGTAAAATCTACAAAAGTCAAAATTTAAATATTCACAGCGTTTTTTCCCTTTGGCAAACACTGCTGTACTTATCACTAGTAATATAACACTGTGGATAATATTCTCTACCCTGGTATGATTTATATTCCAATGGAAAATATGTCACCAATAAGATTTTCTCTCTTTCTTCCATTTTTCATGCTTATATTCATATAATGCATGTTGTTAGAAGGAGGAGAGAGATAGAGAAAGAGAGAGACAGAGAGACAGACAGAGAGACAGACAGAGAGACAGAGACAGACAGAGAGAAAGAGACAAAGACACTGGGAGACAGAGAGACAGAGACAGAGACACAGAGAGACAAAGAGAAACAGAGATGGTGTTGTAGTCAGGGGTTACATGGAGAACAACTGCTACAGGACACAGAGTTTGTAATACTGTTTTATAATAATCACCCAAAGTTAAACACAAGACGGTGCAGGAAAATCCTTCCACACTACTAAGACCCAGGATAGCCGAGGGCCTGGATCCCACAGCAATATCATGCAAGAGTCCCACTAGAGACCCAAATGCATGACAATGCCTCCCACAGTACCAACTGGGAATCTAAGAGCCCACAATAAGGGCTCACGCCAGTTTATTTACGGTTCTGTGCTGGGAAGGCCACAGGTCAGCGGCGGAACCAGAAAGTCTATGCCAGCAGGGTGAAGGAGCTGTGCAGTAAGTTGAGGGTTCTATGTGGGAGCTGAGAAGTCACGCTCAAAAGAAGAAGCGGGGCTGACCTGAAGAGCACCACAGCCATCCCCAACGGCGACAAGGTCCCGCGCTCCTCAGACGATGGAGAACAGTTGAGCACAGGTCAGGAAGCCCAGCGTGACCAGCTTCTCCAGCACACAGCCTCCCCTCTGGAGCCAGGAAGCGATGCACGGTGTGAGGAGCAGAGCTCCTGCAACATGAACCACAGCCAGTCTCACCGATGAGGTCCCAAGCTCCTCCGACGATAATGGCCGAATCCACATTGGAGAAGCCAGCGTGACAAGCACCTCCAGGAGAACCAGCGGCTCCAACAGCAACTCTTGGAAGAACCCACAACGCCCGGCTCTTCTTCCCCACTTCCCTATTTATGCTGGCAACTTTCTTCAGGTGGAACATCTTTAACTCAACACCAGCTGAAGCTGGTGCTAAGTTGACCACCAGTTTGTAATCCATGACAGATGGTAAGTTACATTGTGTGATTCATGAGTGATAAGGAAAACCCTCTCGTGTTTCAGCAAATATTTCATTGAAGTGAAATATCCTTTCTCCTGAGTGGAATGATTTGTGTTACAGATAAAGAAATGATTTGCATTACAGATGAAAGATGATTTGTGTTACAATTAGAAGAGCAAGTGCAAAGATGCTGAGATGGAAACAGAGCTGTGTGCCAGAAAATTTAATAAACCAATGGTACTGATGCAATATGTGATGAATGCTTTCATAGATGAAGCCACAAGTGATATTATGTTGGCCTTCATATGGATTTTAGATGTTATTCCAAATGTGAAGGAAATCATTTAGATGGCTAATTTCAGGGAAGTCACAAGTTCTAATTAAATTTTGGATGAACTGTTGTATGTTAGAGGTGCTAGAAGTCAGACTGGAAACCAGGAGACTGGTCCTGATGCTATTGTAATTGTGGAGAAAGAACCATGATGTTTGGTCTACGATGCTGATAGAAAGGAATGTTTGAGAGTCAGTGAAGTTTGTATTCAAGATATATAGGTTAATTGGACTAGTATATTCTTATTTTATTTAAATGTAGGTTATAAAAGAAAATATATATATCAAAGGTTTTACTGTGAGAGGGAGCAACATAATATGACTGGGTATAAGGGGACTGTGAACATTAATATTTTAGTTTATTTTATTAAAGAGTTATTTAGTATGATTGGCAGCTAGTGAGAATTATTTGCTATTGAAGAGGAAAATATTAATTGGAAGGAGAAAAGTTAGATAATTTTAAGGACTGAGTTTTGCAGCAGGCAGAAGAAGCTATACTATATTAAAATTTGTGAAATTTATCTTCAATGTAGTCAATGTAGTTCATTTTTTGTTTACTTCAAGCGAAAGCAGAATACATATGTGCATGTTCTTGTTAAGAGAGGGAGGGTGCAGAAGATAACAGAACATTTTGTTCCATGTATTTCTAAGTGAGGTCACTAGTTACTTGAAAGGGTGCGAGTAATATCAAAGGCTGAAAGGAAGAAGGAAATTGTGAAAAAGGGGATTTGGCAAAAGAGAGGATGAATTTCCTCATGGCAGAGAATGAGATTACTGTGAAGATATCATGAGTATTTTTCTGAGCTGGCTAGAATGAACACTAATTTTTCTTCTCAGTTTAAAACTATATCCTTAACACTGTAAAATTGTTCTTCCAGGATGATAGACCCTAATTATGGTAGATATGGCTATTGAGCATTTAAAATGTGAGCCAGGGATATAGCTTAGTAGCACTGCGCCTGCCTGACAAACGTGAGGCCGTGAGTTCCATTCCCAAACAAACAAACAAAAAAGTGACTGTTGTGTTTTAATCTGTGTGTATACAAAGTTGTATGCTTTCTACACCATGGACTAGGTGGATTCAGTTACCAGGCATATTTTATGTGTGCTATTGTATTCAAGTTTTATATATCTTGCATATGAAAGTATTTTGCATTAGATTAAGACTTTAGAGACAAAATCTGAACAGTAGTTTAGAAATTTGAAACACACATACCCAGCCAGGTGTATAGAAAGGGAGATAAACTAACGTTGATACATGTATTGACTGTTTAAAATGTGTCAGGCAATATACAAATGTCATGCTTCATGAAATAGTCACAACTCTTGAGATAATTATTGTTTCAATTTTGAAGCTAGGTACTGGGTAATAAACCCCCATCCTCAGCCAGGTGTGTTGGGGCATGCCTGTAATCCCAGCACTCGGGAGGCTGAGGCAGGAGAATCACCATGAGTTTGTGGCCAGCCTGGACTACATAGCAAGTTCAATGCCAGCCTGAATTGCACAGTGAGACCTTATCTCAAACAAACGAACAAACACAACAAAAATCGACCGGACTCTTTTACTCCTCAGCCGTGCTTTTTCTTTTATTTTGGGGGGGGCAGAATTTTGTAAAGTCAAATCTTCCCTAGCTAACTTTAAAGAAATGGAAATTAATACTATGACTATTGTGGAAAACAACATGGAAAATACTAAAAAGCATTAATGATATATCTACCATCGATAAAAGTAATGAAGTTGTTATCTTGAAGAGATCCAGCACTCCTCTGTTCATGGCAGCATTATTCACCAGAGCCAAGATACAGAAGTAACCTGAAAGTTTGTTGATGAAAGAATGTCAAAAAAGTGGGAATTATATAAAACATAATTTTCCAGTCTTAAAAACATCAAAAATAAATCGTTCAATTTGAGGCAACATGTGCTGGCATGAAGACATTTTCCAACGTGGGATGCAGAACACAGGTTCTGCATGATCCCCGATATGTGTGAAAGCTAAAACAACTGAACACTTAGATCAAAGAGTAGAATCACTGTTGACAATATTAGAGAGTGGGAAATAGGTAAGCAGATTTTGGTAAAATTGTCATCAGCTATCATACGTTCTTTTTTTTTTAGTAATTATAGAAACTAAATCTAAAGCACAAATTTACATGAAAAAGTTTTAATTGGGAAATTAGAGGGAAGAAAGGAGAAAGCACTGCATCTTACATAACTAGTGGGTGAACACTCACATAGCAGTTCATCTCCAAAGGCAGGAGGCTGGCTTTCAAGGATTAGCTGGAGGACTGGTATGTGGTTGATCATTACCTCAGGCCTGGTGTCATTTTTTGGAATCTTTATGGCTGAGCCATGGATTCAGTCCCAAGATGGGTTTATCTTTTTTGTGGTAGTCTCATTCGTGTCAGGCGTCACATTTCCTGGAATCCAAGTCATCATGGGCATAGGTTTGGAGGCTTCTGCATATAGCTGAATGTCCCTGCAAACCTTGCATCTTGATGTTTTTAGGGGCCACCTCCTAGACAGGAATCCTTACGTGATCAACATCACCTATGCAGAGCTGAGAAGAGACTTTATCCCAGATTTACAATAACAATGAATAAAAAAATGAAGGGAAAACTTTGCTCTTCTTTTAGTTAACTGCTGGGTGTCTATAGCCCCAAGAGAAGTCATGCTTCATAACAAAAATGGCTTCAAAGTTCTGAACCATCACAGAATAAAATAAGAATTATGTTTTAATGAGTGGCATGTAAGAGCCCAGCATTCTGTCTGCTTCCCATATGTATGGTGGTCCCTGATTATATCATGACTATGTCAAATGGCCCGAATTGTATTGTATTATAAGTTAGTTCTGGAGATCTAGCATATGCCATGGAGAGTACAGTTAGTAATAGTCCGTTGTCATCATTATATATATACACACACACAAATATATATAAATATATATATATATGAGTCTTTCAGAGTCACATTTGTGTATACACATACACGTTCTATATGATGTATATATATATAATGTATATTTATATGCAAAATCATATGGTAGACTATATATGTAAGAATACACATGTAATCACATTATACATTGTATACTTCAGAAGCATGTAGTTTAGATACATACAGTTTTTATTAATTGCGTTTTAGTAAAATTGAGAATAAAAGAAAATTCACAATCTGATATCAGAACTTTCTTTTATTTCACATGCAAAACAAATGAATAGCACAGAGAGCAGAAGGGGAAAATTTTGTTGTAAGGACTGTTGATCCCTCAGGCATGAGCTTTTTCAGGTGACTGGGTTATGAAGTATTGCAAACCACCACACGAAGTTTAAAACAACTAGTTTTGAAGTGTATTTTCAGGAACTTTTGTTCCTTCCTTACAGGCTTTCAGAGATGAAAATCTGTGGGATGATGTGCAACTTGCCCTTTCAAAGCTCTTCAAGGACCCTAGGGATTTTGCAGCCATCTGGAATTTGCTGTCATGCTGTGATTTCTGCAGGTTTGTTTAACTTTTAAGCTTTCCAGTCACATCTTTTATTATTCTTTCTGTGCATAATTTTTGCATTATGTAGTCTTTTTTTTTTAAACAGTGAGTTGAAATTGCTCAATTTAATCACAAATGTGACTCTGAAAGACTCACTGTTTTAAGATATTTCCCTCCTTTTCACTTTTTAAAAATTAAATTGACTTTATCAGATTTGTTGTTCAGAAATCAAATCCCATCCTCTAAAAGAACATAACAGAGTTGAATGAAGGGTAAATACTTTCAAGTTTCACAGCTAGCATCTAAAATACCTTTCATTTTAGCATTAATTGACTGCTTTTTTAGGTGTAAATTGAATGGCTTTAGATGTTTCTCATGTTTTTAAACCATGGAATATTAAACCATAGAATATTAAACCATAGACTATTAAGACCAAAAAGAGAATTGTTGATTCTAGAATTATTATATAATACTATGTATAATAGTAAGACACTTTTACTCAAAAAAGAGGTTGCTAAAGATCATTACTAAGTAAACTACTTGCTTAACTTAAAACCATTTTAAATATCAGGTAATCCTATTTTTTTCTTCATAACACTTTTATATTTAATAATTTTAGTTTTTCAGGGGCTTTCCAATCTCATCCAAGATGATTTGGAGATCATTCCATCCTTTGAGATCTCTAAAACCATTGGATGGGCTATAGTTAGTATTGCTATGCTACCTCCCACATGTACCACATATCTACATGCACACTAAATCATTGACTTTTGTGCATCCATTGCTATGACTGTCCAAAGCATACATCCATATTTATCTCAATATTTTATTTCTTTTCACTGATTCTTTCACAATACTGTTAATATTGTCATTATGTCATTCTCATGGTGAACACAGCCCAATAGCTAAAGTTACAAACATAATCCTCCTCCAAACTGAACAAACATCCTAAACTACATTGCTTCAATTTGACTTAAACTTGCTATGTTTAGGAGATCTGTTCTTTCCTCATCTTCAAGACATACTCAACTTTGTCCCCTTGAGCACTATAATCTTTCCCCAATTTCCTTGACTTACATTTCCATGATCTTGGTCAGGGACTGCTCACTAAAGGCAGATGGTAGAGTTTTCAACTTTGCTTCTGCTTCTATTCCCATCATTTAATTATTCATTCATCTACTTAACCTTAAATTGCTGCTGTGCACTGAACAGCATGATGAAGAACACTTTACACAAATATTGAATGATACAGATGAGAAACTACGTAAATTTAAAACTAGGCAAAAAACTAAAATGACAAATAAAAGTTTTGATAGATATAATTTTTGGACTTTAAAAATATTTTATATGATGAAATAAAATAACCCTACTATCAGAACTTCTTTAAAAATCAGAGGAAGAATTGGAGAAAATATTTGCATCAAATACATGAAATGTATAAAAATGCATGAAGGGAGGTACACAAATAAATAAGAAAAAACCAGCAATTGAATAAATATGAGTAAGGAATATAAGGAGATGATTTAAATGGAACAGTATGAAAATACTTGAAAGAACGTTTATTTATTGAGAAAATATTTGTTAGTTGTTTACTGTATGCTAACCATATGAAAACACTTCAGATATACTTAGAAAAGCAGAATAAATTTAAGGAGAAGCAGAAAGAAATAGACATAAAATGTAAAAGGAAAAGTTCAAATATACAAAATTAGAGGGCATTCAATAGGAGAAAATTTTTTTTCAACAGAAAAAACAGTTAAAGCAAACAGGTTAAATTCAATAGCAATATTTTTTGAGACATCTAAACCAGATTCTTTTTTCATCTATTACATTGTTGAAAGGGACTTATGTATGGTGAGTGTCGAGGATTGAATTCCACCCCCTGCACAGGAAATATATTTTGCAGCTCTGATTCCCAATACTTTAGATTGTGTTTTTATTTAGAAATATGATCTTCATAGAGGTAATCAAGTTAAAATGGAGTCATTAAAATATGCTTTCATTCAATATGATTTGCATCTTCTTAAAAAGGAGAAATTTGGACAGAGAAATAGATAAACAGAAGGACAACTGTTTATAGACACACAGGAGGAGACAGTCCTGTGATTGGGGTGATGAATTTAAATAAGGAAGTATGCCAAAGAGTGCTGGCAAGCACAAGAAACTAGGAGAGACATAGGATTCTTACATAATGACTTCACAAAAAGAATGGCACTGCTGATACCTTTTATTTTGAATTTTTAGTCTCCAGAAATGCAAGATGATAAGTCAGTTCTAAGTCAAACTGTTGATAGTTTGTTATAACAGCTCTAGGAAACTAATAACAGTGATTAGGAGATATTGGAAGAATCATTTAAATTAAAAGGAAACCATTTAAAGAAAACCATTACACTATAATTTGGCTTGTGTTTAAAAAACAAGTGAGGTCCATGCAAAGTCTATAAAATACTCCTGATGCATATACAATGAATGAGTAAACTATTCCTTGGAAGAGGGAGCATTAGTAAAGATTCAAAGGCTGAATTGGAAAGGTTTGTGATTTCTCAGGCAGAAAAGCAGTAATGGGAAACACAAAAGACATGATTTTACAGCAATAAATGGGAAGTACAATTTTATAAACTTTGCTGAAACTGGTAAAAGGTCAGAGTGAGGTAGCAGAGACCAGTCTATGCAAGGCCTCATTTACCAACCTAAGTAGTATATATTCCATCTGAGCAACCCAGAAGCCATCAAAGAAATTTCATTGAGTGGCATTTTAATGCTTCTCTATGTTCCAATTCACTGAAGAGCTAGAACCTGTATTCAGAGAGGCTCTACTCAATACAATTCAACAGACGATGAGATGGGAAGAGAAAATATTACCTGTATTGTCTCGTAAGCCACATTCAAAGTGTGCATGTGTGTCAATCTAGAAGAAAGGATACCTTTTTGCAATTTATTCTTCCAAAGAGGATAACTTTCTCTAAAAATCTAATTCCTACATTGGTACCCCATGTGTTAGCCACGTTTCACTGGAAGAGGAGTCCTAACACAGTGAAGTTCTAACACTCTAAGAAACTGGCAACACATATTGATTCTTTGATTAAAGATTTCAGGTAAGATGTGTAGTCCATTGTGTAGGGTATAGGTAGTTTTTGCAAGATGATAGATTTTCAGAGAGAAATAGAACACATATTTATATGTGAAGTTTGGCAAGCACATAGATAGCAGTTGCATTGAACAAGGTCTTGGGTTACACTTATAAGGTCAACTGGATCTTTCATGGAATAGTCTTTCCTTTTTTCTGAGCTCATTTTTCTCTTAGAAATAAAAAATGATCTGTGTTGACCTACATCAGAGAGAAGTAGGAACCTGTTTACTACTTTGATGGATGTCTCCATTTAGTTTGTTTTGAGACCTGGAGGTTGTACCAACATTCTAGCCATTGTCTGGACTTTGTAGGGCCCCTAGACTTTATCAGCACTTTAAGAGGATGTTGCACCCTTTTGAGGTGAAGCTTTAAAAAAAACAGCTATGTATATTATCTATAGCTAGTGAGTAAGAAAATAATGGAAAATTATCATCACATTTCCTTTGCTTTTTAACCAGCCCCCTTGCTGCCTGCCTATGGGCCTGATATTCTTTCCGTCTGACCATTACTCTGTCTAACCATTAGTTAGTTAGCTTTGAAGTAGGCAGTGAATAAGGATAACCTAAAGGAGACTGCTGTATAAAAACAAAATGGCCCATGCACAAAGTTAAGAGATAATTCTAGCCATTCAATTATTCAAACTTAGAAACATAACAGCTAATATAGGAAAAAAGGATAAAGAGCTAAGAAAAGAATGGGCAGAGAAGAGGGCTTCTTCCCAGAAAAAGCACCAAGGCAGAATATGCTACATTGGTTGACAGCTCCTTCCTACCTCTGGGATGGACTTGGAGGAATTTACAAACACAGAGAAATAAGTGTCCTTTGAATTCAGGTTCCTTTGAACTCAGACAGGTAAATAACTAATTTTCTTTAATCCTAAACCCACAGAGGCTGAACTTTTCTTAACTATGTAAGACTAACACAAAGAAAGCACAATAGAAAACTCCACCATCAGAGGCTCCTCCTAATGAGTACCCTCCAGGAGATACTGCTCTGCTTGTTTCTAGTAAACACTTCTCTAACTTCCTCCTTTTGTCCAAGATTTCATTCTTCAACTTTTTGAAGGTTTGTACAGAATTAATGTGCTTGTTTCAAATGGCTCCCTAAGTAGTATTTCTTAAATTTACTTGCTTTGGAAATTTATATAAACGACTACTAATGAAACTATTATAGCGTTACCTTTGTTGATGAGCTCAGTTTTCTCCATGATCCCACAAACCAAACTAGACAAGAACCAAATAAGATTTTATGTAAAGCCAACGTAAAATTCAGCCGTTGGGTTTGATTCAGTTCTTGTCCAACTTGGTTTGTGATCAGAATCATGGAAACAATCAAGTTTATGAACAGAGGCATAACTGTGTTTGGTATATTTTTTTCTCAATTTTATGTATTTTTCTATGATGCATTTTTGTTTATTAGTACATATTTGCAAACATAATGATTTCATTAATCATGGGGAATTGGTGCATACAAATGCCACACCTAAATTCTTCTTACTGCGCATTCATTCTTCTTCCCCACTCCATCCATCTCTTGGTCTCCTCATTTACACCATGTCTATCTCCTTGTTTTCTATTATCTATCTTTTCTTCTTTAAATGATTTATAATTTGGGTTCCTCATATAGGAGGAACCATGCAATGTTTAAGCTTGTTTGTTTGCTTTATTTCAGCTAATATACTTGTGTCAAGGTACATATATTCTCCTACGAGTGACTCAATCGTATCCTACTTTATGGCAGAGAAGTACTCTGGTATAGAGATACCACATTTACATTTTCTTTATTCATTAATTTATTGATAAACACATAGGCTGCTTCCAAGATTTAATGATTATGATTTATTCTGCTACAACATCAGTGTGCAGATATCATAGCCATGTAGACAGCTAAGTTAGATAGAAATTAATATGCACTCAGAGAAGGACTGGACCCTGAAGGGAGTCAGTGAAGCATAAAGATATCAGAATTGTGGCTGGAGGTACATTTGAAGAAGGCAAGACCTCAAGGTGAAATCACAATGGTTTTACTTGCATACTTCTCTAAGGGATAAGCAGAACTATGATTAGTGCTACCTGGTCTATTAATTTCAGGTATGCATCAGACACCTGGGTGGGTGACTAGAAGACCTGGACCCATCCCATACCCGTATGTGCCTATTTTAGAAGTCATAGACAAGCCAAGTTTAATGGTGCCAGTCACATACCCTTGCTACAATCCCCACTTCCCTATTGGATCAATATTAACTAAGCAGCTATACTTGTAATCCTATAGGTTGATTATTATTTGACCCACTGCACCCACATTCTGACTTTGCTGTTTAAATTACCTCTGACAAAAGACCTCAGTAGCATCTCGCTCAGGACTCCATCTATATCTCAGGAGCTATTTCTATTCCCCAGTATACCTTTCCTACTCTTAACCTCCTTTGTTCCTTAGAATTTATTCTTCAATTTTAGGGTAGATGAGCTCAGCACATTTGTTGTCTAGCAGATTGGGAGTTACATTTCTCCCATATCAATGCAGTGCCTTTAACTCTTTCAAGAAAGTACATAGAAGAGTAGTTGGTCAAACAGAATTTCTATTTCTAGTTTTTAGAGTGACTTCCATACTAATTTCTATAGTGAGTTTGTTACTGTGGGACATGAAGTTCCAGGATAGAGTTTTAGATTCTTGTGTAGGACAAGCAAATAACTGGATGTTATGCCCAGTAAGGAAAAAGCAGCTAAGTTTAAAAGGGGAAGGCACATTCAGAGGAAAGGGGCTCAGACCAGCAGAAAGGAAATATGGCATAAATGCTAAGTGGGTTGAATTTAAGAATTTAAAATGTTGTGCCAGGTCTAGGGTGCCTCCCATTGGGCCTTTCAGAGCTTAGTTGACAACGTGAATGACATTGAGTCATAGCAAGTATATCTGCTGACCATTTCTTTTCCCATAACTCACTGTGTCTTAATTGGATGTAGGAGATGCAGTTCATATATATGAACTTATAACAGTTAAAGAAGCTTATTGTAGATCATGCCAGTCACATGAGTCCTGGGTTGGGGTTTTGGAATTTCCAGGAGTCTTTCTTAATCTTATCTCTGCCTCTAGGTAGTAGGCCTTAGGACAAAGATTATGAGGTTTGGCTCTGGGACATTGTCCAGGTTCAGGTGAGTGGAGAATAGTGGTTTTGCAACACCTATCATTATGTGCTATCATTATAAATTGTACTAGTTTATGTTCTGAACAACAATGTAGAAGAATGATTTTTCCTCGTAGCCTAATTAACATTTACTTTTTGAATTTTTGATGACACCAGTTCTTTCTGGAGAAAGATGGAATCTAAGTTTTATTTCAGCATGTATTTCTCTAATGACCAGAAATATTGCACGTTTTTTGTGTATTTATGAACAATTCATACTTTTTCTATTGAGATGCATCTATTTCTTTTAGTTGTCAGTTTCTTCATTGAGTCTTGTTTGGTGACTTCTATTTATTTTGAGTTCTTTATAAATTTTACTGGTTAGTTCTCTCACCAACTCATAGTTTGCAAAAATTGTTCTTATGCTATAGACTGTCTCTTCACTCTGTTGATTATTTCCTTATATGTGTAGAAATTTTAAATTTGATATGATCCCATATTTTGATTCTTGATGTTATTTCTTGTGTAACTGGGATTCTGTTCAGAAAGCATTTTCCTATGCCTCTGTCTTGAAAACTTTAACTTCCAGCAAATTAAGTACTTCTATTTTAATATTTAGGTCTTTGATCCATTTTTATTTTATTTTATTTGGTGGCACTGGGGATCAAACTCACAGCCTCACGCCTATCAGGCAAGCACATAAGCCGCTGAGCCAAACTCCCAGCCCTAGTTTCATGAGACTGGGTCGCACTATGTAGTTCAGGTTGGCCTTGCTCACGTTGTAGCCAAAACTGGCCTCAAGCTCACAATGCTCCTTCTACCTCAGCCTCCCAAGTGCTGGGATTAAAGGCATGTGCCACCACGCCCGGCTGATCCATTTTGATTTTAATTGAGTACATCGTGAGAAATATGGGGCTAGATTCATTCTACTGCTTCTAGGTAGCCAGTTTTTCCAGCACCTTTACAGACCATCTTTCATCCAGCATGTGCTTATTGTCAAACATCAGATGGCTAAATGTGTCAGTTGCTGTTTCTGCATTTTCTATTCTGTTTTATTGATGTTTGTCTGTTTTTGTACCAGTGCCTTGCTGTTTTTAATCACTGCAGCTTTATAATATTTTGTAATAAAACTTGAAATCCTGGGTTGTGATGCCTCCTGCGTTGCTCTTGGTGCCCAGGATTATTGAGGTATTTTGGGTCTCTTTGGGATCAATCGATCTATCTATCTACCTATCTATCTATCTGGATTGTTTCTTCTACTTCTGAGAAAAATGCTGTTAGTTTTTATTTGGGATTTCATTGAATCTGAGCTTTGTTAATATGGTCATTTTTCAATACTGTTTCTGTTTATTTAGGAATAGAGGATATAATTGCACTATCTAATGTCATCTTCATCTCCTTTTCAGAGTGCCATAGTTTTCTTTATAGAGATTTTTTACTTCCTTTATTAGATTACTTCCTAATTATTAAGTTTCTCTTGATGCTATTGTGAATAATACTGTTTTCTTAATTTATTTTTTCCTAGGTTCATAATTCATGTATAGGAATGCTATTTATTTGTGTGGGTTGATTTCATAACCTGCTAAATTGCTGAGGTTTTTTCACTTTTCTTTCTTTTTTTTAAATTCTTGAAAAGTTTTGGTGGAATTTTTTGTATCTTCTATGTAAAGAATAATGTCTTGTTCAAATAAAAGTAATCTAGCATTCTTTTACCCTGAATGTAATTTCTTTTATTGATTTCTTTAATTTTATCTTTCCAACTGCTCTGGGTCTCAAGTATTACACAGAATAGAAGTGATGACAATGGAAATCTTTGTTTTGTTCTGTTTCAGAGGAAATCTCTCAGTTTTACCCCATTTTATATGATGATGGCAGTAGATTTGTTATAAATGGCTTTTAACAGATTGAGATAAGGCACTTCTATAACTATTTCCTTCAGGATTATCATAAATGGATATTAAACTGTGTAACAATTTCTTCAATGTCTAAAGAGATGACCATAGAATTTTTACCCTTGCTTCTATATATGTGATATGTGTTGTTTATTACTTTTTGTGTGTTGAACCATACTTTAGTTTCTAGAATGAAGCCTACTTCATGATGTGTGATCTTTTTAATAATTTGTTGCATTTTGTTTGCCAATAACTTACTGATTTTTTTCATTAAAGAGACCATCATGTACTTTTCTTTGTAAGTTGAATACTTGTCTGGTTTTGGAAACATGGTAATTTTAACTTTTAGGAATGAAGTTGGCTTTCCTTTCAATTTATTTAAAGTGCTTGAGAAATATTGGCGTTAGATCTCACTTGAAGATTTTCTAGAATCTAGTAGTGAATTCACAGAGTCCTGGGGTTTCTTATGGTATACTTTTTTTACTGCCTCAATTTCATTTCCCATTACTGGATTATTCTTGGTTTTCATATCTTTTTGTTCCAGTTTTAGAAATTTGTGTGCATATAGAAATCTGTTCATTACTTCTGGATTCTCCAATTTATTGGAATACAGGTTTTTGAAGTAATCCTTAATGATCTGGATTTTGGCACTGTTCATCAAGAGTTTGACTTTACCATTTCTACGTGGACTAATCTGAGTCAATTTTTGAGAGTTAAGATTTTATCAAGGTTTGTCTGTTTTGTTTACCTTTTCAAAGAAGCAGCTCTTCAATTCATTGATTCTTTGTGCTTTTGTTTTTAGTTTCAATATCATGAATTTCTGCTCTAATCTTTATAATTTGCCTCTTGTACTAGCTTTGGATTTGGAATGTTCTGTTTTTCTAAAACCTAGAAGTATATCACTAGGTTATATACATATACTGTATTTTGCTGATAGTGGCACTGAGAGCTCTAAATTTCCCTATTATGAATGCTTTTATTGTGTCTTATGAGTTCTAGAACATTGTAGTGCCATGATCATTTGATTCCAGAAACTAATTACTTCCTTGATTCATTCTGTAACTCTTTGATAATCAAAGGGTGTCGTGTTTATTTTTCATGTTTTTGCATGATTTCTGAGGGGTTTTTTGCCATTGATTTCTACTTTTATTGTACTGTGATTTGAACATATACATGGGAAAAATATGATTCTTTTGTATTTTTAAGCATGGTGTAAGGGCTTGTATATGGTCTATATTGGAGAAAATTCCATCTCCTTTTAAGAAGAATGTATCCTGATGTTGGGTACAATATGTATATACTCCGTTTGCTATTTGTTCTAACCTGTGATCCAACCCTGATTTATCTTTGATGATATTTTATGTAGTTGGTCTGTCTGTGATAGTGGAGCACTGACTTTCCCCTCTATAATTGTGTTGATATCTTTCTGATGCAGCAGTGTTTTTTGTGTTTTGTTTTGTTTTGTTTTGTTTTTTTGTACACAGTTGGGTGCACCAGTGGCCCATTTATATGTATTTAGAATTATATATTCCTGTCAAATAGTTTCCTTACTAATATTCCATGACCTCGTGTGATTTATTTTGATCAATTTTGATTTAATCCACTTTGTCTGAAAATAGGATAGCTGTTCCTTTTTGTTTCTTAGCTTCCATTGCATGGAGTATTGTTTTTTGTCCTTTAATTTTTAGTCTGTAAATTTCTTTTTAGATTAAATGTGTTTCAAGTATACAGAATACCATTGTGTTTTGTTTTAAATCCAATCTGCCAATTGGTGAAACCATTCACATTGATTTATTGCTGAAGGCTGTTAACTTATTTCTGTCACTGCAATATGTTCTTGCTTCTGATTCCTTTTTTCCTCTTCTGTTTAACTGCTTACCATACCGGATATACTTATTCTGCTACATTTTGTGGTACTCTTGACTTTACTATATCTTTCTAGGGTATTCTTGAGAATGTTTTGGAGGGGTTGTTTGATAGTCATCAGTTTCAAAATACTATTTTTTTAAGATATCTGATTTCACCATCAACTTTGAAATATAGTTTTGCAGGGTATGTTAGTCTGGGTTGAAAATTGCCTTCTCTTATGTTTTGAAGCACTTTACTCTAAGTTCTCATGGAATTTGAAGTTTCTGTTGAGAAGTTTTCTGCAATTCTAATAGGTTTAGCTTTACATGTGATTTGTTAATTTTTAAAACATCTTTTAGGATTCTCTTTTCTATTGAATCTCTGGAATTTTGACTATGCTATGTCATAGATAAGTTCTTTTTTTATCATTGTTGTTTGGTATTCTATACATGTTGGTTTTCTTTATGCTATGAATCCCTGAGTAAGTATAATTATTCTCAGTCAATATTAAACAATTAACCCCTCCCAAACTGTGTGCTTTTTAAACACTGTCAAATATGGTAGGTGCTATTGATTTTTTGTACAATTTTTTTTTTTTTTTTTTTTTTTGTCGTTTTGAGAAAGAGTTTCACTATGCAGATCAGGCTGGCCTTGAGCTCACTATGAAGCCTGGGCTGGCCTTGCACTCATAACAATTCTCTTGCCTCAGTCTCCCAAGTGCTGGGATCCCAGGCATGTGCCACCATGCCTGGCCTTTTTCTTCAAATCTATACTGCCACTTGAAAAGAGTTAATTTCCAAGTAATGTCCATGCTGTTTTGCAGTTTAAAATACCGTGTGCTTTTCTTGGTACTTGCTGAGGCTGCAAACCCTGTCTGTTGTTTTTCACTAGGGCTGTTGTCCATTTCCAGACATTGTTTGTGTTAGCAAAAATAGGTTCCCCGCCCTGAGCACTGCAGTTAGTGCTCCAGACTGCTTTGCCTTTTCTCTGTGTTGTTCCCAGTTTCTCTATCTTCTAGTTTTCCTGTTAGTTCTTTCCTAATTCCAAAATATGTACTTCTGTATTTCTTCATCAAGTTGTTGTTTTCCCGACATCTCAATTCCAGGTAACGGAGACTGTGTGTTTCACCAGTTTTCACTTTGCCATTTTTAATTTTCTCTTTTTCTCAAATTATGTAATGATATGCAACCCTATTACTGAATGTAGGTAAAGCTAATTTTTTGGTTTAGTATCCTCTTGGAAATAAATAATGAAATATTTATTGAATGAGCTTTTGTGATATTATTAGCCTGCATTATTATTTTAAAAACAGTAATACTATTGTATGTCATGTACTGTTGTATGTGTTATGGCACAATGTTAGAAATTTCTTTGTGACATTTTCCTAGACTGGATTTTGATGTGTATATCTTCATGTTATCAAACAAAAATGACTTTTCTTAATTTTTTTCTAGTCTATTCTTGTGTAATTGTCTCAGACTTAGTGTCAGTGCCTACATTTTTACATTTTGCATCATCACCAATGCTTGGATCTGTCAAACTGATAAGCAGTAAATGCCGATGTAAGTAAATGAACTCAAGACTTATTGCTGAATGACCAATTGGAGTACAGATACAACACATGAATAACACATGCACTCAATAACATCTGGATATAATTGTGTCTAGCATGAATCTTCATAATTCAATGTTGTGTGTTGTAACAGACATACTTTATGCACTTATGTGAAATAAACATTTTCTGCATTTTGGTGCCTGCAGTTTTTCATTGCTTTTGTGTGGAGCATCATTCTTAACTGTCATCATTTTTCTTGCCATTCTTGGGTCATACGTCTTCAATTAACAGTTGATGTAATGGAAACTTTGTGAAGTCTAGCCTGCAAGAGTTTGTGACTGGAGTAAAAAATTCATGGTATAAAATTATTGGAAGCTGGGTTACCGATGCACCACAATCAGGCTAAATGGACAAAAGAGGCTATTTAAAAAAAACACTCTATAACTGGACATGAGAGACTGGCGCCAATGATTCTACAAAAAGTGGAGTCACAATAAATTCAGAATTCAGGATTTGGGGTTATGATGATGTTCCAAAAGATGAAATGACTGTATTAGAATAAATGTAAAATATTATTCATAAATAAACATAGACTGTTGTATTAAAAGAGTAAGACATGGTACCATTTGGAGCAAAAACTTAATATAAGACACATGGTACCATTTGGAGCAAAAACAATATAAGACACAGGCTTATTTTTGGGGAAATACAGTATTAAAAGCCAATAAATGAAGATATTTCCTAAGCATTGAGAAGATTAAACAATAGATTGACTCCTTATCATAGTGATTGTTGAGTGATTCTGATTCAAGTATCCCCAAGAAAGGGCAATTGGCTGGTTGCCACTATAGAAAGTTATCACCAAACCTAGGATTCAGGGCAGTCATTAGTTGGTTCCATCATGGGGCTCCCCGTGTCAGGGTGAGGCACAGCCATGGGAGACACCCAGAGTCAAGGGAGGTCAAACCAGCAAGAGGCACCTAGAATGTTGTGGGCTGAAAAATTTGGGTCCCAATCTCACAGCAAAAACCAACATCAATTTCAACTTCTGACACACATGTTTTAAGTATCGCATAATTTCTCTGGTGTGAGAAACTGAAAATGTAAATAAGGACCATATGTGTAATAGATAATGTAAAGAAGGAAGAAAATAATCAAATGGGAAGGGAAATAAGGTAGGGGAAATAGAAAAGAATAAAGAGAAAAGGAAAAGAAAATAGAAGGAAAAATTGGAAACAAAGCTTTTGTAAATAAGGAAGGGAAGAGGGATTGAATGGAAAGGAAGGGATTGGGGATAAAAATAAGGGTCAAGATATATTATGTACAGGTAAGAATTTCCTATGATGAATGTGATCATTATGTATATTTACAATGTACCAATAAAATTAATTAACAAAAAAAATCATCTGTACAGTAGACTTGAACTAAGAATAATGTTTACTGAGATAATTAAAGACAGACAATATTTCTTTGATGTAAGCTTAGTTTTTCCAGATAGTTTTGCCAAACAAATATTTAAGAGTTTCTGGTTTTTGTAACACAATATGAATTACTATATGGAATACAGCACACAATTTACTAATGCCAATATTAAGAATTATAGTTTATTAATAACTTAGGATCTGTTAGTTACACAATACAGAACTGCTAATAATTTTGAATGCTGTGTCCAAAAATTAATGTCTACTTTTCCAACTAAAAACATATATTTTTGAGCAAAGTCTCTCTTATTGACTAAGAACATATTTCTTGCCAGTTATATGACTATAGGCAACACACAGATAATAATTTAGCAAAACAATGAAATTTGTTTTATATCATATTAAGACAAAAATCAAGACTGATTACATTATATCAGGATTATTATACTTTGTAAAAATAAAGGAAAATCACATAATAGTAGCTTAGGCAATCAACATAGTAAAACATAATTGAAAGGAATATCTAAGTAATTAGGAACTTTATAAGACTTAATTTTCAGAACATTAATCCTAACAAGACAGTAATGAACACAAGAAATTATTTTGACAAAATTAGTATCTTTTTAAAACTTTTGTTATAAATTTTACTAAGAACTGATGACTGTCCAAACCCTTTCTGTTTTTAACAAAGATACTAACATTATCCTTCTGTATTACATTTCTAATTTTTAAAATATTTTTCTTAGAATAAACCATCTCTATAAATATTTTACTCAAAAGTTATGCATCTAATGTATATGATCATTTACAACAAAAACACAGCTTTTACTTTATTGTAAATTATTCCTATCCATACATAGATTATCAGTAGTATTTAACTCATTTTATTCATGCATATTTTGTGCCAAACTGTCTCATATATAGATATAAGCATTATATATCTAGAAAAGAATATAAAGTTGAGATGACAAAAGCGCAAAATCTTTGTTTTTGAAACTTACAAGATCTTTCTGCAAAACCAAAGTGATTTTAAAAATCATTTTAAGCATTTATTAAACAAAGAGTAGATAGAAAAATAATAGAAGTTTATTGTAGAGAAATAAGCAAGTCTATCAGCATTAGGCCTTACGAACAAATCCAACTGCACACTAAGAAGTCACTGCTATTGGAATAGAATATTGAATGAGTTGTGCTAATACACATTATTAACTTTAGGATATCTTAAAATGAACAATTGCAACTCTTATTCAGTTGGAGATAATTAAAACTCATTTTTAACCTAGCCTATAATTTGGCAAAAAAAAAAAGTCTCCATTTTCAGATATTTCAGATCTTCAGACAATAACTATGTTGTCATTCTAGAATAGTTACTATGAAATTTATTAAAGGATCAAATATCTTTTGGTCATGTATCAGAGTTATAGAGATACATGTATCAACAATCTATGAACTATGTTTACTAGACTAAAATATAATACTATTTATACAGTTTTGAACCAATGCATGAACTTATACTTAACAAATGTCTTTTTTAACTTAATTATAAATACCTGCAATGTTTTACTCTTCTAGTCATCTGATTTAATTTTTAATAATTATTCTACATTATCCATAAAATGTAAAACTTCTGACAAACGCAAGTTAATGTCCCCAATTTTTTTCTGAGAAAAAACTCTCAAAAGTTATATTCAGTATGTGGAAATTACCTCTACACAGGATGCAAGAAAATGCTTTTTTTAAAGCCTTAAAGGATTCTCTGGAGCCTTTGAACTTGAATATTTAAATTAGCTCCAATGATTTATTTCTAACCAAATTTTCATGCAACCAAAAGCAAACTATCCTGAAAAATAAGGATGCCTGTAAGTGAATGCACTTGGAAAGGACCATAAAACAACTTTACTTGCCATAGGCATTTAAAATGGCATAGCTTATAACATCTCAAAAAATCCACAAACTACAATGGAGAGCACTGGAGGCATTCACTGTCTCCTGGTCTTTCATTCCAGAGTTGTGGAAAGTATTACCCATGTAAACATGGGCCCAGCAATTTCACAAAAATTAGGAAGAAGCATAGCATGGCTGGAAAAACTGCTTGCTCAAACACAAGTTAATGCTTTTGACAAAACTATTTTATTTTTCTCATAGACCTAGTAAAAGCTCTCAAGTGGACTAGCCATTTTTGCTATAAACCATAACTCTTTCAACCAGTGTCTAATAAAACACTACCTCTTAGAATTCCTTCCACTAAAACTAAGGTAGCCTTTTTATTTATTGCTACATATTTTTTCTGAGAAGAAAAACAATTTAAACTTTTAAAAGAAAGAATGCCCAGCCAGTGTTCTGTGAGTCTGTGTGTCACATTATCCTAATGTTCACACTGCTCTGATTCCCAAGAGTCAGTAAGACTTAAAAAACTCAAAAACTGTAACTATGTTCCTTTTATGCTCTTTAACCTTTTTTTACCCTTTGTGAAAATGAAACTTTTCACTCAAAGTTGAACACATAAAATATAATCCTGATTGGTTCACATGAGCAAAATGTACATTAACAATCACGAAGGAAACAATTTTTCTTTGAAACACTTGTTTAAGTCATAGATACTAAGACTTGATTTTATGCATTCTTAATAACTAAGCACTCTTATTTTAAAAGTAATCCAGTATCATCTAAGTAATATGCAAACTTATGTACAGACTTCCAGGGAGATGACAGAACAGTAAGCAGCAGAGAAAACAGTCTCTCTGAGAGTCACCATTCAGATGCAGGAATACACCATTGTGAGGAAGACAAGAAGGAAGGAAGTGGGTTCCCTGGGCCCAGGAGGAATCTGAAGTGTGAACTGCAGCCCACAGAGAGAGTAAAAAGAAATACTTCAACGAAAAAGAAGGTGGTAGCTGGTGGCACCTTCGCCCAGAACGGAACTCACTGCATGAAGGGAGCTGCTGGAAACAGGATGTGCAGTCATGGTGACAGTGGTGTCTGGTGACCCCAGAGGCCTCTGTGGAGAGACTCAGCAATGGAGGGGAGCCACAGACGTGGGGGACTACACTGGCTGACAGTGAGTGCAGAGAACTCAGTCTTCCCACAGGAGACAGCCATTGGCTCGGAGTCATTTTGGAGTCTGGCTGGATAAGCCTGGAACCAGAACTGTTGCCAGCTTCTTCCAGCAGCTCCCAGTTGGGCACAGACCCATGGAAATTACTTGGAATTCAGTGAGCCCAATGAATCCAGGCTCAGGGCAGACTTGCTAAGGTTGTCTACTACTCCATCATAAAGCAGCCGCTGGCTTGCAGGGATACAGTAGCACAATTCGGGTTGCTGCCTCCACAGGCTGTCTACTAGTGAATCCAGAGAGAATCTTGGAAGTGGATTATTTGTTTTTTCTTTTTTCCTGTTTGTTTGTTTTAATAAGTTTGTTTTTTTATTTCTCTTTGTCTTTTATTGTTTTCTTTTTTGTGAGTGTGAGTATGGTTCCTGGCCTCTTTGTTGGTGTGGTTTTGTTCTGTTCTGCCTTTTGACTCTTCCATTTCTCTTTTCCTTTAGCCTTCTGTATCAGTTTTCCCAACTTGGCAGGATCTTTGTCCTCCAACCTACTTGTAATCTCTTTCTTCCTTCCCACTTCTTTATTTTCTCCTTAATCTATTTTAAATCTTGACCCCTGAGGGCAAGGTTGGCACATTGCAGACTTGTATATTGCATATAATTGTTTTGCGTTTTGTTATGTGATCACAAGTTTAGTTCATATAGTTGAAAGTTGCAAATTGAGGGTTAGCTCAGTTTGTTGTTTTACAGACTGTGTTTGATGCTATTGGTACCACTGCAGCCAAAATTAACATGGTTGTTCTAAATAAATGTTGGTCCTGATAGTCCATGACTGAGACTGACTAAGGGTCATGGAAAATACTGTGGCACAGTGCCAAAGAACCAGGGACTAGGCCAAATGAGCAACAACTTCTTATCTCCAACAAAATGAGGAGGTGGGATCTTCCAATGGACTCGGGACCCAAAAATCAGCTACATCTGGAGGATACTTCAGAGTAGTAATCATCGTCTATGTGTCTTAAATACCACCAATAAAGTAGACCACTATAGACAACTTACAAGTATCACTCCAAGAATTAAACTGAAAAAGAAGAGAAATGAGAAGACAAATAAGACACAACCCTAGACACCCAGTTCACCAAAGGCAAACTCAGGAAGTAATGAAGCTGGAAAATCTGAAAACCCCCTACCAGGTCTCTGAAGTGGTAACAAAGCAATTGAATGAAGCTCTGGAAAAAATGAAATCAGAAATAAACTCTCAAGTAACTACAGAGATTACCAAAATATGCACCAGGCTTAGTGATATTAGAGCAGACACAGACAAAAAAAATATATGAGCTTAAGCAAATTATGAAAGCACAACATAGGAAACAAATGGAATCCATAATGCAGATTCAAGCATATATCCAGGAGAATAAAAACTCCATTGAAAGTATTCAAAATGTATTAGGCCAAAGTCAGGACAGGATCTCAAATATTGAAGACAGGATTGTAGTTAGTGGCCAGGAAAAGAAAGATTTCTCAAAACTAGAAAGGAACATGAGAAATCAATCCAGTAGCTGCTAGATGAGACAAAGAATAATGTAAAATTAATTGGAGTCAATGAACAAGCAGGAGATACCACAAATGACATTAAAAACATGTTCACAGACATCATGACAGAAAACTTTCTTGGTAGAGAAAAAAAAATTTGACATATAAATAAGTGAGGCATATAGAACTCCAATTAGCAATGATCAATAAAAAAAATCTATATCCAGTCATATCATAGTCAAGATTCCAGAAATTCAACACAAGAATAGAATCTTAAAAGCTGTTAGGGAAAAGAAACAAATCACCTATAAAGGAAAGCCTATCAGAATTGCAGCTGACTTCTCAGCACAAACTCTCAAGTCAAGGAGAGTTTGGAGTAAAGTTCTCCACATTCTAAAGGAAAGCAACTTTCAACCCAGATTGACATATCCTGCAGAAATATCACTTCAAAATTGATGGAGAAATAAGATACTTCCATGATAAAGAACATCTGAAGAAATTTGTGACTACCAAACCAGCACTCCCAAATGTTCTGAAGGATATTCTAGAAAGAGGTAATAAGGACTACAGCTCCATGAACCCCAAAAGAAGGAATCTATCAGGAAAGGCAAACAATTAGAGGGAAGGGAAGGGGAGTCAATAACAGGAAAATAACATGGCAAGGATAAGTCAATACATTTCAGTTTAGCCGTCAAGGTTAATGGACTCAATTCACCAGTCAAAAGACACAGACTGCTAGAATGGATTAAGAAGCAAGATCTAACAATATGCTGTATGCAAGAAACACATTTAATTCAAAAAGAAATTCATAAACTGAAAGTCAATGTAACTCCATGCAACAGGAATTCAGAAAAAAGCAAGAGAAGCTATTCTCTTTGCAGATAAAGTGAATTTCAAGCAAAGACTGATTAAGAGAGATAAAGAAGATCGCTACATCCTCGTAAAGGGGACAATCCAAGAGTAATAGATAACAATCATAAATATATGTGCAACAAATACCAGTGTACTCAGCTATAAAAGAAGTACTAATTGTCATGAAAAATCAAATAGACCTTAATACAATTGTATTGGGAGACCTCAATACCCTATTGTCACAAAAAGACGGATGAACTAGACAAAAAATCAGTAACGAAATATTAGAACTAAATCAAACTTTTGAGCAAATGTGCTTAGTAGATGTCTATAGAGTGCTCCACCCCACAACATCAGAATATACATTCGTCTCAACTGCACACAGGACATTCTCCAAAATTGACCATATACTGGCTCATAGAACATGCTTAAGTAAATGTAAAGGAACTGAAATTACCCCATGCATACTTTCAGACAACAGTGCAATGAAATTGGAAATCCATGCCAAAGGAAACCACAAGATCTTCATCAACACATGGAAATTAAACAGTACCCTACTGAACATCAATGGGTCACAGATTAAATTAAAGAAGAAATTAGTCAGTTTTTACAGTTCAATGATGATGACAATACAACATACTGGAACTTGCGGATCACAATGAAAGCAATCTTAAGAGGCAAATTTATAGCTGTAAATATCCATATCAAGAAAACAGAGCAAGGACATATAAACAACTTAATGTTGAACCTTAAACTTCTAGATAAAGAAGAGCAGGCTAAACTAAAAGCTCATACAAGGGAGGAATTTATAAAGATTGGAGGAGAAATTAACACACTGAAGATTGATAAAACAATACAAAGAATCAATGAATCAAAGAGTTGGTTCTTTGAAAGATTAAATAAAATTGACAAATCCTTGGCCAACCTTATCAAAAAAAGGAAAAAAAAGACTTAAATCAATGCAATTAGGAATGAAAAGGGTGAAATCATAACAGACCTTATAGAAATACAGAAAATCATCTACACTTGCTTTGAAAACTTGTATTCTAATAAGATGGAAAATACAGAGTAAACGGACAGAATCCTGGATACATAAGAATTACCAAAGCTAAATCAAGGAGATATAAAGATCTTAAATAACCTAATATCAATAAACGAAATTGAAGATGTAATTGAAAACCTATCAACAAAGAAAAACCCAGGCCCTGAGGGATTCACTGATGAATTCAACAAGAAATTTAGTGAAGATCTAACACCACTACTTCTCAAACTCTTTAATGAAATTGAAAGGGAAGTAATACTCCCAAATTCACTCCTGGAAAAAGCATTACTCTGATTCTAAAACAAGAGAAAGACCCAACTAAGAAAGAGAATTACAGGCCAATCTCCCTAATGAACATTGATGCAAAAATCCTCAATAAGAAACTGACAGACTGCAGAAAATCATCAAAAAGATTGGGCACCATGATCAAGTGGAAAGAAAAGTAGGCCCTGACCCCAGGGGCTAGTATCTCTGCATAGTCTATCAGTCCTTTGAGCTGCGGAGAGAAGAGAATGATGGCTAAGTGCTCTGGAGGAAGTTGCTTATTTCTAAAGGGAGACAGAGGGAAAAAAAATCTAAAGTTCCATTCTGCAGTGCCAGTTATCTATGTCTTTCACTAGACAGAAAACTCTATGTGAGCAAAGAAGTAGCAATCGATGGATCCGTTTGTCAGAATGAGATTTGAGCATGCATATAATGGAAATCAAGTTAATGAGAAAAGTAGAAGGAAATGTCATATTGTCAGAAATTGCAATGTCTAGGATTTCATTCTTTCTTTTCTTTTCTTTCTTTTTTTTTTTTTTTTTTTTTTTTTTTTTTTTTTTTTTTTTTTTTTTTTTTTTTTTTTTTTTTTTTTTTTTTTTTTTTTTTTTTTTTTTTTTTTTTTTTTTTTTTTTGGTACTGAGAATCGAACTCGGGTTTGAGCTTGCCAGGTAGGCACTGTGTCGCTGAGCTATACCCCCAGCAAATTTCTTTTTTCTTTTCTTTTTTTGTCTAAAGTTTCAATGAAGAAAAGTTTTTACAAAAGTTTCAGGATTAGTATGAACAATTAAGACAATAATAGCAAAGAAGTGTGAAAGTATCAACAAAAGATAAAATAATGATGAACAATGGAAGGGTGTTGTTAAAAATACATCTCGCAGGTGTATTTCTTTCTGGATTAATCTAAAAATATTTCAGGTAGAAACTCTGAACTCAAATGCCTGTAACAGCAAAAATATTCATATGAATATTTATTTTAGAGATTGTATGTGTGAGTCAATAGATGCTGTATCTCAAAGCTTATTGTGCTTGCATGTAAACATCAACTACCAGTCATGAGCAAACATGCATATAAGCACACACAGAATAAAATGGTATGCAAGCTCCTCAGAATCTGGAAGGCCATTTTCTCCTCATCCAGGGTCTTTAAAAAGTCACTTTAAATATTCTTAAGGAAACAGAATTATGTATTCAGTTTCAATGCTTTCATCAGATATTTAATTTTCATGGTATTACTAGTGGTCATTTAAATGCAGTTTACCTATACAAATAGAAAAAATTTCCAGTTCTCTCAATAGTTTAGAGGCAAACAACTCAGTTTTATTTTTTAGTAGGTTTGATAACATCCAAAGTCAAACTTGATTTCATTCAGAAAAGACCAAAGATGCAGTCTATTTCATCAAGCAAATGAATTGCCTTCTTTGGTATATGTTTAGAAATCCATGTATCTAAATAATTTTCAAAATCTAAAATTCTTCATGGAAACTGTACTGAATAATGTGATACAACTGAGTTGGAACTGCTCACTTGACTTATTAGAGTATCATCTAGAAAAGCTGCATTGTCTTAAATGAAATGGCTCAACTTCATCCAGGGTTTAGTACAAGAATGTGAATGTGTGCATCTTGACTGCCTGTCTGCCATTATTTTTGACTGTATTCACATTTCTGAAGATTTCCAATATCATATATCAATGGTAATGATTTTTTTCTCATTTATGATTTTTGATACAATAGTTTTTGATTGACTATAAGTGATCCAAATAAGTGGAGATAAAAATCTAGCAATCCCTGGATGTGGCAAATAGGAGGAAGGTAACATGACTAGATAGGAAATGAGTGGAGTGGTTTCACACTATACTTGAGAAGATTCAAGAAGACTAATGACAGAATTGCTCTTTAACCCGACCTTGGACTTCATCCATAACAAGTCAAAGGAGATATAATTTTCATACAGGATACATAAAATTATAATTTGTATTTATATCATCAATTTCTGGTAGTTGAATTTAAACTTTATTAACCAGAAAATAGGCTGCTGTTTGTAGTGAAGCTGACAAACTGCCAAGGAGAGAAACAAACAGTGGAGTGAAGAGGGAAAACCCTTTCATTCATTCATGTATTCATAATGTTCATTGATCACCTATTTAATAAAAGACTCTGTGCCCAGCATAGGCTCATTTTCTCTAAATGTCTTTTTTGTATAGTGAAAATTATACAAAATATGTATCAAGAGAAAATGTTGATATAGACATTAAAGCGTGGCAGAATCAAATTTAATTTGTTGGGGTGAGAGGATTTTCAAAGTTTGAAAGAAAGATCAGAGTCATGCTGTTCATCATTAAGGAAGATCAGTAGTTTGCAATGAAAGTAACTCAAGGAGTGAAGTTGCCCTAAAGACTTACTGCCAAAGAAAAATTTTCAAGACCATATTATTGATCTGCAAAAAATGCTGCATGAATTTATTGAAATCTGAGACGCTGGATTACATAAACCAACAAATATACCAAGTTATTGATTTATATAATAACGTAAGTTGTAGTACTCTTGTAAGTTGGCATGAACATCTCTCACCAAGACAAAGCCTTTGGAAAATGAGATTATTAGATAATTGGGTGACTTGCAAAAATTCAGGAGGAATCAGTTAGATAATTCATAATCAGTATAGAATGTAACTGGTTCAACTGCTTTTACAATATGATTTATATATCTCAAATGAAATAGACATTTTCCCTGGAATATGAGATACAATTTTCCAAAAGAAGATTTTAAATAAGTAATGGTAATGTTTTCCTCTGTAGTTTTCTATCGCTATTTGGGATTGTACCTAAATACTTGTTTATATTCTCCACATTTTGATCATTTTTCACGATGTGAAAAAAACAACATTTTAATGTAGAAGTCTTCAAATTTGTATTTCCTAATATCTTTTTCTTCCAGAATATAGACAGGTTTATCCAATAAAAATATGTATCTATCAGAATCAGAAAATGAATGCTTGCATTTTGCAGAGAAGATGGCGGATGTAGGGTGGCTCTGTTGCCTCACATAGCAGTTGCTGCTGTTTAAAATGAAGACTATTGCGTCATTCAACTATCTCTAATATGTTTTAATTCAGATAAACTTGGGAAATTTGTAGGAAAATCAATGCACCTTAAGACTATAATGTAAGGTGAAATAAATAAGACACACAATCTTACATACTACCTAGTTATTCTTTTATGAGAAACCAAGAGGAAAAGAGAAAGAAGATAGATATTATGAAGTAGGGAGATAGAGCATTCTCAAAGGGCATCAAAGGATGGAACGAGGAAGAGTGAGGAAAGGGATAAGGGATGAAAAATATGTTGGAATGTGTTACGTACAGGTACCAAAGGAGCACAAGGAAAATAAACATTAAACTGCAACCATGTA
>RJWM01020381.1:0-37424 GCA_004363535.1 Dasyprocta punctata
ATTTTTTTTTTTTTTTTTTTTTTTTTTTTTTTTTTTTTTTTTTTTTTTTTTTTTTTTTTTTGTGGTACCAGGGATTGAACTCACAACCTCGCACCTGCCAGACAGGTGCTTAAGTCACTGAGCCAAACTCCTGGCCAGATAATCTATTTTCTTCTAAAATGTAACAGCTGCTGTTCATGGAAAGCAAGCAGACATCTAACATGTCGTTTTGTTCTCCCACGGTCTGGTGACATGGGCAATGGTGCACACTTAGCAGGACCTGACATTTTTTAACATGCTTAGATTTCTGCATTAGATCTTATGTTTCCAGGGCTTGCTCCCTGGCAACTCGATAAAGATCAATTTACTTTTCGTTCTTTGCACAAGATAATAGGAAATCAACAATGGCTACCATAATGCCTCTTATTATCTTCAGAATAGCTGCCCATACTATCAGACCTAATAAAATTGAATAAAACAGAGCAGAATAAAACCAATCAAAATAAAACAGTGAAAGTGATATAGGACCTCAAAACAAGATGATAGGAAATCAACAGTGGCTACCATAATATATCTTGTTATCTTGTAAATAGCTGCCCATGCCATCAGATATAATAAAATCAAACCAAACAAAACAGAATAAAACCAATCAAAACAAAACAATGAAAAAGATACAGGACTTCAAAACAAAATACTCGGGAATTAACAATGGCCACCACCTTCCCTTTTTAGACATTTCCTCCCCTTTCACTTTCACAATGTCTGTTGTACATTTTGGATCCCACTGTCTCATTCAATTTTTTATACTAGGGAGACAATGTGATGCTTACCTATGTGAGTCTGAACCATTTCACTCAAGAGCATGATCACAAGTTGCATCCATTTTTCTTCTTTCCTTGCTTTGTTGTTTTCCGTTACTTCCCTTCCCCCTCACCCATTGCTAGTTCCCCTTCCCATTTGAACATGTTCTTCCTATTTCACAATACCTATTATAAATTTTGGTCTTTATTTACACTTTCAGTTTCTTGCCCCAGAGAAACAATGTAATATTTACACATGTGTGTCCAATTTATTTCACTTAAGAGAATTGTCTTAACGTGCATCCATTTACCTAGAAATGTCTTGAGTTTATCCTTCTTTATGACTGAGTAGTACTCCATTGCATAAAAAAATACTTCTTTATTTATTCATCTATTGATGGACATAGGACTAAACTAAAATTGAAATGGATCAGAGAGAAAATATTAAAACAGAAACACTAAATATGATGGAAAAGAGGATAGGTAGAACTCTTGAAGACATAGGTGTAGGTAAAGACTATGAACAAAACTGCAATTGCACAGCAAATATTATAAAGAATTAACAACTGAGATCTCATCTTATTAATTCCCTTTTTCTTTAGCCAAACACAACTTCTCATCACATTTTCAGGGCCTCCCTGGAGAGGGTACCCCGTAGATTGTACATTGGCCCATCTTTATTTTTTGACTTTTTTTTTGGTACTGGGGATCGAACTCATGACCTTGCGCTTGTCAGGCATGCACTTGTGCCACTGAGCTAAATCCCCAGCCCCTATTTTTTGACTTTTTGAGACAGGGTTTCATTTTGTAGTTCAGGCTGACCTTGAACTCATTTTGTTCCCCAGGCTGGCCTTGAAATCAAGCAATCCTCCTGCCTCAGCCTCTCGAGGGCTGGGATAACAGGTGTGTACCACCACACCTGGCATTGGCTCATCTTTACCAGTCACTCCTGGTAAAGATGTCAAATCGTGTGTCTTGTGATTGCAGGAGACCCCGGTAGATGAAGCTGGGGTCTGGGGTTGTCATGAGGGCAATACCTCAGAACTCAAGATTCGAGATCCTCTGAGGTCCTCTCGGTGGGTGACTAGAGTTTTAGAAAAAATTAAATACATATGGCTGGATCTGGAACATTCTTCAGTAGGTTTGATTAGGTGGGAGGGTGTCTTAGGTGGCCTTTTATGTGTGTGTGTGTGTGTGTGTGTGTGTGTGTGTGTGTGTCTTTTTGAGACACGGTCTTGCTATGCAGTTCAGCCTGGCCTTGGGCTCACTTCGTAGCCCAGGTTGGTCTTGAATTTGCAACGATCCTACTGTCTCAGCCTCCTGAGTGCTAGGATTACAGGAGTGTGCCACCACGCCTGGCAGAGAGGTTGAAGAATTAAAGACAGGTGGTACAGGTCTCAGTGTAATATTCAAGGACAATCTCGCTTCTTTTTTTTCGGATTGGGAATTGAACTCAGGGCTGTCTGTATACCAGGAAGGAGCTTATACCACTGAGCTACATTCCCAGCCCTCCTCAGGTGGCCTTGGAGATGCCCTAATCCCAGATCTGTGAGGGCTTCATTTCTGAAGCCTCCCTGGCCTTTCTGCCTGGTCAGAGTCTGTCACTCTTCTGTGTGTGCCTGGAGTCATCTTCACTGTCAGACCAGGCAATCGCTGGTGAGAGAGAGTGAACCTGTCTGTCCTGCATGCTCAGCTGCAGTGCCAAGTCTTAGGCTGGCATTTAGAGGGGCAAGGTACTGTGAGAGTTGGATAAATGGAACCAGTAAATGGGCCTCTTGCCTCAGCTCCTCAGCCATCTCTCCATCACCTGCCATGTGGTTGCCTCCAAAGGAAGAAGAGAAAACAATCCCAGGAATCTTTGTGGGTTGAAGAGGTTTTGAACTCTTGCTTTGGAAACTCAAACAAAACTCTCCCTCTGTGGCCTGGATAAGGCATTCTGTCAGCAAGCCCGAGTTCTCCTAACACTGGGGACAAGGGAGAAAGGAGAGCAATGTTGTCACTTTAATTGCATTGGCATAAATATTTGATATTCAATAAATTAGATCTGGAGCAACAAAAACATTCTTGCAAATGGATTTTTTACCTGGAGCCCAGCCCCATTAGCAGCGGAGTGGAGGGCAGCCTGCCCCGGGGCCGGTAATTAACTCAAGTGGAGCAGAACTAAGCATTTTTGACAGCCTTCTTGATCTGGAATTAACTGTCATCTCATAGGGAAAAAGAAACTGCATTGTCACATTATGGGTTTTCACGAGGCTCCCGATGCCGCCTCCGGGCTGGTTTCGTTGTTTCCCCTTCATACCCCACCTTGTGTTTTCATCATTAGAGACAAGTTTAAAAGCAACTAATGATGTATCTTATAGCCACGCACCTGAATCGCAGATTTCACCAAAAGAGGAGACGTTAGCATGGTAATTCCATCCCCGCCTCCCTTTGGCGGTTGTAATGAAACAAGACCCAGCGCCTGCTGCTGTGTCTCCAGCCGTGATGTCTGAAGCCAGCGCAAGCGGGGCTTCTTTCTCCCCTGTTTCTGCACTTGCTTATAATGAACCACCGCTTAGCCCCTGTCTGTCAGGGCTGTCCCTCCCCTCCCCTCAGTGTTTATGAAAATAGCAGTTGCTGCTGAGAAAAGGCAAAACTGTTGGAGCCCGAATCTTCTTCGAGAAGCTGCTGCATCTTGTTCCGTGGAAACAGACATAGTAGAAACTGGAGTTGTGTGGGCCTCGCCTTGCCAATGTGGATATCTATGTGTTTTACATACAGGGCTGAAGGATCGCTCAGCCAGACTCAGTGCACTGTTTGGGCTATGTACTTGTGTGTGTGTGTGTGTGTGTGTACGTGTGCATGCGTGTGCATGTGTGTGTGTTGCCGTATGACAGGTGCTGGCTGCAGAGAGGAAAGGCTGGGGCCCACGTCTGTGTGGCAGCCAGGCTGAGTTGTGTAGCAGGGTCTACACAGGTCAGACACACCTGCTTCTCTTCGATTTTCTACTTCAAAATTTGTATAACCATGACTCTGTCTTCATCACTGAAGCCCAGCACCATTTCTCTTTTGTTCCACCCTCAAGAGAGCATGTTTCGCCCTGGGCTCCTCCCTGCCTGCCACCCTGATCAGCCTGTCCCAGGCGGGCCCTTAGTCCTAACCTGGGCTCCTTGCCTTGTCTGTTACACTCCCCACACAGTGAAGGACCAGCAGATGTGATCCTATTCCTCCCCAGCTTGGAAGTCTCTCTGGGTTGCTTCTTGGTGCTCCAGGCAAGGGTCCCCTGAGCTGGGCTGCCCACTGGAATCTTTGAGGTGGGCCTCAAACTAGTGATCCTCTTTCCTCAGTCTCCCAAGTGCTAGTGTGCCACTATACCTGGCTCAAGGAAAATCTGAGTTCTGGAATGGGAGTTCAAACTCCTTTGAGAGGGTAGCCTGAGTCCTGCAGCAGTGGCTGTGTTCCTGCCGCAAGATGGGAGGATGGAAGAGCAGAAGTCGGCTGCCCATGTGACCCTGGGGCCCCTGAGGAGGCAGTCAGTGCCGCTGTGCACCTCTGTGGCTACTGCCTGGCCTCCAGCACTGCAGGAGCATCTGATGCGCTTGTTCCCTTCCCCAGTATTTTATTGCACATTTACCGGCAGTAAAATGTACAGATCTAAGTATTTTGCTTGATGACTTTTTTTTTTTTTAGGAAAGGTTTATTTTGGCTTACAACTGATGATTTCTTCTCTTTCTTTCTTTCTTTCTTTCTTTTTTTTAATTTTTTCTTTTAAATAAACATATTTTCAGCCAGATGTGGTAGCATATACCTGTAATCCCAGCACTTGGGAGGCTGAGGCAGGAGGATCACTTCAAGTTCCAGGCCAGACTGAGCTATGTGTGATCAGTTCAAGGCCAGCCTGAACTATATAGTGAGACCCTGTCTCAAAAAAATTTTTTGTCTCAAAAAAAATTATGTTTTCAAAAATATTGCAAGTGCAATTCAGTACAGAATTCCTATGTTTCCTACACTTGGTTTTCCCTAACATTAACATCTTGCTGTTACCATCAGACAGTTGTCAAAACTGAGAAACCAGCGCTAGCATGTGACTATGAACAAAAACTTCAGACTTCATTTGGATTTTACCAGCCTTTCCACTCGCGCCCTCTTTCTCTACAGGATCCCACAGGGCCCTGAGTTGTGTCCTCCTCTGGTCTCTGACAGTCTCCCAGACTTTCCTATTTGTCAGGGCCTTGATGGTCAGGGATTTTGTCCCTCATGTTGAGTTTCTCTGCTATTTTGCTTGTAATGAATTAGATTGGGGTTATCGTTTTGGGGGAGGGTGCCCACTGAGGTGAGTGCCCTGCACTTCATACTGTATTAGGGGGCCCATGATATCCATGACTTACTGCTGGCGACCACGACACTTTCAAAAACACATATACCTACTTACCACCACCCAAATCTAGATATAGAACATTTGCAGATTTCTTCTGTGCCCCTCTCCAGTCTCTGCTTCCCACCCCTGGGTACACACTGTGCAAATTTCTATCACCAGAAATTAAATTGATTGTGCCTGTGTTTGAACTGCATATAGAAGGAATCCCAAGTAGGGATTCTTGTTTTGCCTGGCTGCGTGTTGCACAACACGTGTCTGTTTGTTTTCTGAGACAGGGTTTTGCTGTGTCGTCCAGGCTGGCCTCAAACACAGTGATCCTCCCACTTCAGCCTTTTGAGTGCTGGGATTACAGACATGTGCCACCATGCGTGGCCTGCAACCCTTTTTTGAGATGAATCCATATTGTTTCTGGTAGTGGTAGTTTGCTTTTTCTGTGGTCATCCAGTCCTGGGTTGCAGGACTACACCGAATGTATTTATGCATCCTGCCGCTGATGGACATTTGGGTTGTGTCCATTCGGGGCTGTTACAGATGGAGCTGCCACGGACATGCTGTGCTTCAGCTGGAGAGCCCAAGCGGTGGGGAAAACTTTCACCCTGTCTCTTCAGCTCTCGCTACTGAAGACTTTCTAAAAATACCTTTATTCACTCTCTCTACAAATGGATGAGGGAAGAATAACAGCCTCTAAAAGGAGCAGAGGAAAAAGCTCTTGCTAGGAGATGCACATTTCGTGCATCAGCAAATCTCAGCTCCAGCTCCAAGAGACCTTGCAAATGCATCACTCGTCTCTGTTTTTCTGGTTCCCACGGGGGACACAGCCACATTCGTTTCTTCCCTCCTCACTGACCTGAGCTCCTCAGTTCTATACCTCCCACCTCCCAGTCCACTCTTGAAACATCAGCCAACCCCCAGATCACACTGTTAGGGCCCCTAAAGCTTCCTTTGTCTCAAGAGAAACTTCAAACTCTCCCTGCTGCACTTGAGGCCCTAGAGGGTGTACCTCTGCCTGCCTGCCGGCCCTGCCTTGCCTCACTCCACTGTGAGTCGTGCCCAGATCCTCCCACTGGTCCCTCTGTTGAAATGCGCTGCCTGAGAGACCCGCGTGGCACACACTGTGTCTCCCATCAGAGCTGTAGCACGGTGCCACCTCTGCGGAGGCTTTTCCAGGCCACCCCGTCTCCTCCCCTCCTCACTACTCCATTTGTCATCTCTCTGGGTGTGCCGATACTGCACACTTCATCTCCATGCTGCTTGTAGGTACCACAGCATTTTCCAAGTTCCTCCGTGGGATAGTAGAAATCAGTACCAAATTCCATCCATGGTCTGAATATACCATTCTTTATCCATTCATCAGTGGATTGTTCCACTTTTTTTTAAAACTCTTATGAATGTGCTGCTGTGAATACTTGTGTACTTGTTTTTGTTTCAACATAGGTTTTCACTTCTCTTGGCCATCAGTATAGGAGTGGAATGGCTCAGACATATGGTGTCTCTGTGCTTAGCTTTTAAGGAGCTGCTGAACTGTTTTCCACAGCAGCTGCATGATTTTGCCTTTTTACCAGCAAGGCACAAGTGTTTCAGTGTCTCCACATCCTTGCCAACATTTGTTATTCTCTGTCTTATTGATTATAGTCATCCTGGTGGGTGAAGTCATATTTCATTAGTTTACATTTCCCTGGTGATATTATCAAGCACTTTTCTATGTGCTTCCTGGTCATTGGTATATCTTGGAGAAATGTCTATTAAAATCATACATATATGTTTTTTTTTTTGCTCATGCCCTGGATCTCTGTGATTGACAGGTCATGTCCACTTGCCCAGCCAGCTGGCCATGCCATCTATCTATCTATCTATCTATCTATCTATCTATCTATCTATCTATCTATCTATCTATCTTCTATCTGACTTTTTTGAGCCAGGGTCTTGCTATGTCACTCAGGTTGGTCTTGAACTCACTATGTAGCCCAGGCTGGTCTTGAACTCACAGAAATCCTCTTGCTGCAGCCTCCCAAGCACTGGGATTACAGGCAACTGCCAGCATGCCCAGCTCTACCATATATTTTTTTCTTAGTGGTTGCCTTGGGGATTATGATTACTATCTCAGCTTATAACAATGTAGTTCATATTAATATCTACTTAATTTCAATAGTATACAAAAGTGTTTCCCTTCATCCTGCTTTGTACTGTTTTTGTCCTTACAAGTTATTTCTTTATATACTGTGTGCATATTGACAGAATTTTATAATTATTGTTTTATGTAGCTGTCTTTTAAAACAAATAGGAGAAAAAAGTTGTAAACAAAAAAGAATCTCATGTATCCACTGCCTTTCATAATTAGTCTTGTGCCTTTATGGGTGCCCTTCAGTTTTCATGCTTATTCCAGTTGTTCCTGGTGTCCTGTTATATTAGCTTGAAGGACTCCCTTAAGCATTTCTTGTAGGGTAGGTCCGTTACCAACAAATTCTCTTAGTTTTTGTTAAAATGGAAGCTTCTCAAATTTCCTTTCTCTCTCTCCCTTTCTTTATCTTTTTGGTTTTTTGAGTCAGAGTCTCTCTATGTAATCCAGGGTAGCCTTGAACTTACTGTATAGCCTAGACTGGCCTCAAATTTGCAGTGCTCCTCCTGCCTCGGCCTCGTAATTTCAGGGATTGTAGGAGTGTGCCACCACACCTGTCTGTCTTTCATTTTTGAATGATAGTTTTGCTGGATATAGAATTCTTACAGGATAATCTTTGCCTCTCCATGTTTTGAATACCTTTTCCCTTTGAGTTTGGCTTCCATGTCTTTTTTTTTTTCCCTAGTTAAATTTTACATTTATTACATGGCCCACTGTAGCTATGAGGTTAACGTTTTTTTGTATCCTCCATTCCTCTGGCTGACATCAGATCTAGCCTGTCCTATAGAAAACCTGGTTGATCTCACACCAGAAGAAATGAAGATAATACTTTCTGATTGGTCCCAGGTGCAGGTTTTGAAAACAGTTTTCCTACATGTGCCCTGGATCTCTGTGATTTACAGGTCATGCCCTAATCTCCTGCCTCATTTCTTTCTGAGAGAGATAAATCCCCATATTTCCTTATGGGGTGCTGAGGGTGTGACAGTCTCTGTCTTCATATAGGTACTTCCAGCTGAGAGGGACCCTAGGTCCTACCTACTAGTGGTTATGTTCTATTCAACTACCTTGAGATATTGTGGCTCACTGGCTGGGTTGAAAAACTTATCAGAAGACAATGAGAAAAAAGTGCGTATGTGTGGAGAACTATCCTTGGTCAATGGGAGAAAGCTTGGTGAATTTGTCGGGAGAGTCAGGGGCTGTAGTCTGGATCACCACCTGAATCCTTGAATGGATAAACTTTATTATTACATTGGGGATGCACAACCCAAACACAAGAAGGAGGAGGTCAGAATATTTCTTGGCTTATTTTAAAAAGGTGGACTAAGGGCTGGGAGTTTGGCTCAGTGGCTGAAGCGCCTGCCCTGGCAGGTGTGAGATTATGAGTTCAATCCCCGGTGCCGCAAAAAAAAAAAAAAAAAAAAAAAAAAAATTAAAAAGGTGGACTATGACAGACCCAGTAGTTAGGAACATTTTTATTTCCATACTTCCTGTGGAAAAGAAAGCGTGGTGAAAAGAAAGGTTAGACTACCGAGAGCCTGAGAGCCACAGCTCTAGCCAGATCACCCACATTATGTATCTAATTAAAAACAGACGTCCCATCACAGGTGTCTATTTAAACTGTGGTGGATTAGGAGTCATTAGTGACTGTGCTTTTCTGCACCTAGAGTAGTAGTGGATTCTTATTTTTTGAAGAGGAGCCTCTGATATTCCAGGGGTTCACAGAAGGAGCTTTTTCCTTTTGGGTAGTCTTTGTCCTCAGGCAGTTCAGATGGAACTGACTTTATCCTAGGAAGGTAAATCCAGCTATCTGTCTTTGCTACCTTTACTACAGTGGGTGTGGCAAGGATCTCTAAAAATGGGCCATTCCATTTTGGTTTTAATTGGTCTGCAAGAGTCCCTTCTTTCTAAGTTTTAATGAGCACTTAGTCTCCAGAGTGGTCCCTTCAGGGAAGGAGCTGGCAGGACTTTGTTTCCATACATTTGGATACTTTGCTATAAGATATTGTAAGAGTCTCCTAGTCTCTGGGTCCACTAAAATATCAGAAGATAGAAAAAGTCTCCCGTATAACATCTCAAAGGGACTCATATAAAGCCCAGTTTTGAGTCCTCATGAGGGATAATGGCAGTAATTGGAGCCAAGACTCAGATGCCTCTTGGCAAACTTTTACCAGCGTTTGCTTTAGGGTCTGGTTGACTCTTGTGACTTTTCCAGAGGACTGAGGTCTTCATCCAGAATGGAGATGGTTCTTTATTCCTAAGGCCTTTGCCACCCACTGTGTTATCTGAGAGGTAACAGAATGCCCAGTGTCACTCCAAAGGGACTAGGGTAGTTCAAACTAGGGGATGATTTCTTTGAGGACCACTTTGACTACCTCTGTAGCCTTCTCTGAAATAGCAGAGAAAGCCTCAATTCACCCTGTAAAGTTGTCTATTAGGACCAACATCTGTTTAAGTCCCCCACATGATGGCATATGGGTAAAGTCTAATTGCCAGTCTTACCCAGGGTATTTCCCTCTCCTCTGTACAGGATCTAACAAGGATATGATCTGGGATGGCCAGGGTTATTGTAGACACAGAGTGGATAAGCTTTGTAGGTTTGTCTAGCGGTCACCACAAGTCCTAGTCCTACGAAAATTTGAGTGACCATTTCCCATGTGACATCTCTTTCCATCTGCAAAGAATCATGAAGGTTTTTAAAATAGCCTTCCACTGTGTCCCTTAAGGAAGGAATAGTTTGTTTTCCAAATAGCGCCAAAGTTCATTTTTAGTTCTCTCTTGTCCTCTAGGGCAGAGGGGTGAACTGATGGTTCCTCAGGAACTGGGAATCAGACCAGGGTGCTGGGTCTCTCTGGGGAGCTACCCTCTAGTGGAGTTCCTGAGTCATTTGAATGGAAAGGGACTCATTTGTGTTCTGTGAATTATAAGGAGGAGGTCAAGGAGACCAGTGTGGTTGTTTTCAATAACAGATGGGAAAGTGCCATATCACCCCCAAAACAGGTGGGCATCTGAGGACAGGATTATCAGTTGTATCAATTTTGTCTTCCTTGGAGGTCTCTGAAAGTACTGTAGTTCTTAGGCCCTTTCAGAGGTAAAGAGCCAAAAAAGCCTAAACATAAGGGATTTTATACTACTTTCCTTTCCTTTTGCAGAAAGGATCTTACTCAAGAATGGTATTATAATTTACACTGCCATCCTGTCTTGTTTATATTGGGCCCAAACAGTATTGAAACAGAAGATAAGTTGTTATTTTTTTCAGATTTCAGGATCAAATTGTTCTCAATTATTAAGGATACAGCTCAAGGGCAATCTTACTGGGACCTGCAGGGTGTTTCCCCTGGTGTGTCATGGGCTCGTGGCTGGCTTCACCAAAAATGTTACCAGGGTTCTGGGGTGCAGTGGAGTCCTTTTAGAGGTTCTTTCCAGGTTCTCATTGTCCTGAGTAAAGAATTGGACAAGACAAGTGAAAAATGTAGTGAGACTTTACATTTATTAAAGATAGGAAAAGAAGGATGCTCTGCAGAGTGAGGATGGGCCATTGAGAAAACTCACAGTGACCAATTTCTGATTGCTTCTCAGGTATTAATCTTATTGAGCATCTTTTGTATGCATTGAGGATCTATTCATTTTCTTAATTTTTTGTTTCTGTTTCTTTGACTGAATAATCTCAACTATCTTAAAGTTTGCTTTATTTTTATATTTCCCTGCTCAAATCTGATCTTGAAGCAGATTTTCATTTCATGTGAACTTTTCACTTCAATTACTATACTTCTTAGTTCTAGAATTTCCATTTGGTTAGTAATACTGATTGCAATAATTTTTGGATAACTTGGCAAATTAATTATTGGGCCACTTATTGCTGGTGATTTAAATCTTACAACCATTTCAGATGATTCTGGAAAAGTCAAAAGAAAGCATAATTCTTTCTTCTTTGAAAAAAAAAACAATATGATTTTTAATGTTTCAGACACCATGAAGCATTGTTTTGCATCATTGCTAGTTACAACTGTCCTCGTCCAGACTATTTAAATTTACTATTTAGTGAAAAAAATATACTATTTATCTCTTTATGGAGTTTCCTATTTGGCAAGATGTCATTCTTATGCTTCCCATTAGTTCTTTAGACATAATTTCCTTTTCTGTAAAGATCTGATTTAAAGATATTGTCTAGTATGCTCATGTGCTTTTTTCTCTATCTATGGGCTATATTTTCTTATTACTTTACATGTCTTATGTGTGTGTATATATATATTTTTTTAATTGAAAACTTGGCATGCTAAATTCTGTAACACCAGCTTCTCCTTTCCTAAGGTTTCTTCTTTTTATTGGTTGTGCTATTGTTGTTAGTTTCTTGCACGGTGTTCCTGGACTAATTCTGTGTGTCTATAGTTTTTGTTGCGTGTGTCCACTGAAGCCTCTACTTGGGTTAGTGTCATTATCATCTATTGCAGCATAGAAATGTCCTTAGATGTGTGGCATCAATAAGTTTCTTAAGCTTTATCCAGGGGCCCTATACACATGTTGGGACATGCCTTCAGTACTCAGCCAAGCAGTTTACCTCTGATTTAGACTTTACTTCAGACTTGGAGAGAGCCTCAAGGTTGGGCAGAGGTAGATGCTTAGGACCTTCTTTTGTCTTTCCTTGTCATGCACTAGCCCCATGTATGTATGGTCTTCTTATTTATTTATTTAATTTTAAATTTTATTTTAAAGATAGTAAAATCCAACAAAACATAACAGAACAAAGTCAATCAAAGCAAAGCAGTAGAACTGGTACAGAACTTCAAAGCAAAGTACTAAGAAAACAATAGTTACTATAGTGTATCTTGTTATCTTTACAATAGTTGACAATTCCATCAGGTATAGTAAAATCAAACCAAAAATAAAACAGAATAAAACTAATCAAAACAGAATATGAAATAAAGCAAAAAAAAATCAGAATAAAGCAAAACAATGAGAACAATATTGGGCCTCAAAGACAAGACAGAAGGGAATCCCCCATATTTGCTACCTTGCATACTGTCATCCTCCCGAGAGATGTTCAGACTGCCGGCCCCAGGCCTGCAAAATCAACCAAACAATACAAGCATTTAGTTCCTTTATGTACCTTAATTGCTATCAACTTAGCAGGTCCTCTGAACCAGCAGGTTGCTTATGGGGGTGGGTTGGGGGGGTGTCCTTCATTCTCAGCCCGCACACTGGTAGGTGCATGGGAGGCACAGATCTCTCTCTTCCTGGAGTCTGTACTGCTTACATTGCTCACCAGGAAGGCTGGCTAGTTGTCTTCTGGTTGGATCCTGCCTAACCCAACACAGTGGTTTCTCAGGAGGCATGGATCATTCTCTTCCTGGAGTCCACGCTGGTCCGTGTGGCCTTCTTTTTAAAGTCCTATGCAACTTCATTCTTTAGTTCTTTTCAGTTTTTTGGTTGAGTGTTGCTTGCCCAAATTTCTATCTCCCCCCAAGGCACCTACAATGTGAAATAATTCTGACTATTGTTTTTGACAAAAGTGCCTAAACAGAGAAAAAGCCTGGTCACAATGGCAAACTCTGAGCCATGTTAAGTAAATACATGTCTTTCCAGTAGAGCTTTCCAGGAAGCTGCCCAACAAATCGAATCCTGACAGTTTTCTGAGAATGGGATTTTGAAAGAACTCTACGTCTGCCCTCTGGCTTCTCCAGTGGCTGTAGGTACTTGGTCATCCCTGTGACTATGGGCTTCAGTTTTCAAGGGTCCTACAGGCTGAAGCACAGGAATGGGAGTAGGGCCAGTTAAAATGCCACAGTTCGCTGTTCACATTGAGAATTTATTTTTAAGTAAGTGCCTCCTTGGATTCCTGCAAGCTTTGGTTAACTTCTAGAATTCTAAAGTAGTTAATTCTGACAATTTTGCCAGTAATCTCATTTTTTTATGGAGGAAAGGATTTTTGGAGTTTTTCGCTTTGGGATTTTTATTTATTTATTTATTTTTTAATTTTTTTTTTTTTTGCGGCACCGGGGATTGATCTCACAGCCTCGCGCCTGCCAGGGCAGGCGCTTAAGCCACTGAGCCAAACTCCCGGCCCTGGTTTTTTTGAGGCAGGGTCGCACTATGTAGCTCAGGCCAGCCTTGCGCTGCGTTGTAGCCCAAGCCGGCCTCGAACTCACAATGCTCCGCCTACCTCAGCCTCCCGAGTGCTGGGATTAAAGGCGTGCGCCACCACGCCCAGCTCACTTTGGGATTTTTAAAAAATGATATTACTCCTGTATAGACACATTTAAGTATTTTCTTCTTGGTGACATCTCTTGTAGTTTTGTACTACTGTTAATATTTTTTAGCCAAATACTACCATGCCTAGGCCTATGATTGATCAAAGTTGGTATACTGACTCGTGCAATGGGAGACCACCCATCCTGGGTAACAGTGAGGTGCCCCATGGGAGGTATAGCACAGGACTTGTTGTAGGAGATGGGCTTTATAAAATGATTTTGAGAAGGTTATAAGAAAGTAGAACTGTTCTCTGAATTGGATTTCTTGTTTGGAATGGAGGCAATTCCATGATTGAATATTTTAATAAATACTGTTTAGATTGTGGGAGGAATGAAGTGAGGTTGAAACTATAATTGGTAAGGCAACCACAATCACCCTTATTAGCTAGAATGGGGAGTGTAGTGGGTTGAATACTGGCTGTCAAAGAGATCAGATCCTAATCCTCAGAATCATAAAGTTGACCTTACAGGAAAAAATAGTCCTTGGAAATGTGATAAAGTTAAGGATCCTGAGATTAGAGAGATTATCCTGAATTATCTGGGTGGATTTTATGTACAAGGTATGATAAAAATATGGTGTGTGTTTAAATTAAAAGACAGATTGCCCGGCACCATTTGTGGACTGCAGGGAGGAGAACAAGATGCCAGCCACTTCCTGTGAGTTGGTTCCATGCACGGGCTATGGGGAGGACAATGAGATGCCAGCCCCTCCCAGCATGTGGGCTGGGAGACAAGAAGAGCCAAGATTCCCCCCCTCCGCCCCGCCATAAGCGACCCACTGATCCAGAGAAACACAGGCTAAAATGATAGCTATTGAAGTAAAACACAACTTAATGCTTGTAGTGTTTAGTGTTTCCTCGACTTTGCAGGCCTAAAGCTGGTGATCCGATCATCTATTTAGAGGATAACAATATACAATATAGCACCTATGGGGGATCTCCTTCTGAAGGTGGTAGCCATTGTTGATTCCCTATTATCTTGTTTTGAGGTTCTGTATCATTTTCATTGTTTTGTTTTGTTTGGTTTGGTTTGGTTTTATTCTGTTTTATCTTGTTTGATTTTTGTTGTATCTGATGGCATGGGCAGCTATTTCAAAGATAACAAGATATATTATGGTAGGTATTTTGGATTTACTATTGTCTTGTTTTGAGGTCCTGTATTGCGTTCGTTGTCTTGTTTTTATTGATTCTATTCTGTTCTGTTTGATTTTCCTTTATCTGATGGTATGGGCAGTTATTTTGAAGACAGCAGGAGGCATTGTGGTAGCCATTGTTAATTTCTTATTATCTTGTTTTGAAACCCTGTATTACTTACACTGTTTTGTTTTGATTGGCTTTGTTCTGTTTTATTTTGCTTGGCTTTATTCTCTTTAAAATAAAAAAAATTTAAAAGAGAGACATGTTGCCACTAAACCACCTCAAACATAAACCCCTCACTTCAAACACATTTATTCAACCATTTTTGCCAATTTCTGAAGCAGTTCTGGAATTCCTCTTTCATAAGGGTGTTTAGCTAAGCTATCATGGCTGGTTCAATGTCCTGAAAGGACTCAAAGCATTTACCTTTAATGGTTATTTTGACTTTGGGAAAGAACCAGAAGTTGCATAGTGCCAGATCTGGTAAATAAAGTGGGTAAGGAGACGCTAGAATGTTTTTACAGTCCTATCTTTGTGTTGGATGGTATTAAGCAGCATTCACTAAATTTTTGATCAGACCTTATAATGGCAGTTGCAAAAAAGGCCTTCCAGAAATGTTTTCAGAAAGTGGCAAAAATGGTGGAATAAGTGTGTTCAAAGAAAGACGGAGTGCTGTGAGGGGGGTTAATAGCAGTGCGTCTTTTACTGTAATAATTTTTAAAATTTAAACATTCACTGTTTGAATCTCCCTTGTAAAATCTCAAGGGTATTTATAAGAGAGAGACAAAAAGAAACTTCACACTATACACACTCTCCATCTTTCTTTCCTGGAGAAGTTGGTATGAAGATAGACCTGAGAGGGATTTGAGGACATTGTCATTGAAGATTGGAGTGATACAGTCAAGACCAAAAAATGCTGGCAGCCTCAGAACACAGAAAATTGGAAGAGACAGGGGATGGACCATTTCCTAGAGCTTCTGGAGGGATCACAGCCTTGTAGACACCTTGATTGTGGCCAGTGACACTAATTTCAGACTCTGGCCTTCAGAATTGTATTGCTTTACACCACCAAGTGTATGATAATTTGTTATACAGCCCATGTAACTAACAAGGTGATTTTTTTTTTGAGACAGAGTCTCATTATGTAGTTCAGGCTGGCCTTGAACTCACTGAGTCCTCCACACTGGTCTCAGACTTGCAGTGATCTTTCTGCCTCAGCCTCCCAAGTGCTGGGATAACAAGTGTGTGCCACCCCACCTGCCTTGTTTAGTCATTTTTGTTTTGGTAATGTCATTATTTTTTGCCTAAGTTCATGAGTTATGGGTTGAATTTTGCTCCTCCTTCCCTGACATTCATATATTGATGTTCCAAACCCTAGTACTGCAGAATATGACTTTGTTTGGAAATGGAGTTGTTTCAGATGTATTTAGTTAACATGAGGTCAATGGAGTGGAGCCCTAACCCAATATGACTGGCATCCTTATAAAAAGGGGAAATTGGACATCAAGACACACACATAGGGAAAACAACTTGTGAAATTGGAGTGATAGGACACAAGCCCAGGATGCCCCAGAAACTAGGAGGCAGGCCTGTGACAGACCTTCCCCATCCCTTCTAGAGGAAGCCTGGCCTTGCACATACATGGATTGCAGCCTTCCAACCCCTGGGATAGTAAACTAAATTTCTATTCCATAAGGCACTCAGCTTATAGTAGTTTGCTATGGTGTCCCTAAGAAATTAATAGAGTGCAGATAGGATCACAGAGTGATCTAACTTTTATCTCACCCAGACTTGGCCTTTGTTTGATAGTAGTGTTCTGTGATGTTGTCTGCATCCTACAGGAAAACACCAGGGCCCTGGCGTGAGTGCCAGGCAAACTCTACAATGTCAGGGGCTACTTCTCTTTCTCACTACAAAGTCCCTATTCACTGACAGATATTCTTTTTACATTGTTTTTAAGGGTTTAAACTCATACCTTATTTAAATTCTCAATCCAGCTCACATTTAGTTTGGAGTGGGGCTCAGGTGAGAGGTGTGTGGCCTCAGGTGTGGGGCTCGGGGTTAGAAGTAATTACCCCGGCTTTGGGCCACACCTGAGGTCTTCATGAATCCGGGCTGTTGGCTGTTAGGTTGCAATGGTCTGAATATTTGTGCCCCCTCCCCAGTTCGTGTGTTGAAATTGTCTCTCCTGAGGTAATGGAATTAGGAGGTGGGGCCTTTGGGAATTGATCAGGTCATGGGGGAGATGACCTCATGAACGGAATTAAAGACCCCACAAAAGAGGCGTGAGAGACCTGGTGCCCCTTTGACCAAGCAAAGATACCGTGTGCAGGTACAATCTATGATCTAGGAAGCAGGTACTCAACAGACACCAAATCTACCGGCATTTTGATCTTGGACTCCCGAGCCTCTAAAAGCCTTAGGAGTAAATCTCCGTTGTTATAAGCCACCCAGTTTGTAGTCTTTTGTTCTGGCAGCCTGAATGAGCTAAGCCACAAGTGTAAGGTTGGCTTAGATCAATCATTTCTAATTCTGCCCAAGCCGGTTTGCACAGAGAACTAACCTCAGAATGACCATTCATAGCATTTAGGGGGTGGGCTCTTGGTTCTCTCTTAATGTTTTTGATGGAGGCAATGTGCCAGGGCCTTAAAGTGGTAACGTGTCACAGCTGTGAGTGCCTTTGCTGCTGGGAGGCAGCTCATCAGCAGAAAGCCCTCCCAGAGCCCCATGTGCTCCCGGCATCTTCTAGGTCTATTTGGGTGAGTGCAGTTTGGGATCAATTATGGATGAGGCTCTATGGGAGATGAGTAAGTGGGCTGTTGTCTACTTTGAAAAATTAATGGTATCTGATTAATACGGGAGCACTGTCTCTTCCTCAACGAGGAGAGGCTCAGATCTCTGCAGAAGCTCAGGGTGTGGGCAGCAGCCTGGTGTCTGTGGTGCCCGGTTTGACTCAAAAACCACTCTGGAAGGATCTGCTCCTTTGACAGACGAGGATGCTAAGGTCCGTCAAGTTTAAGCAATTTACCCAAACAAGGGAAGGAAAGAGAGGAGTCTTATATTAGTTCTTATATTAGTTACAATTTTAGAACTCTTTAATATGGAAAGTTAAAAACATTTACAAAAACTGAGAGCTTGATATCATGTAACCATTCTCAAACTATTTGGTCTCAGTTGTGCTTTATACAGGTAAATAATTCTTTAGGACCTTAAGGAGCTTTTGTTTATGTGGCTTACGCCTATTGATAGTTACCATATTAAACATTAAAACTCAGACATGTAAATATATTTATTAACTCATTTAACAATAACAATACTCTTGTTGCATGTCAACATAAATAATCTTTTGTTTTTTGGTGCTTTATTTCTCCTATAACCTTTTAGATAACAGTTATATGTTGTTCAGTAGATTCTATTTTTATTGTGGCATAATATGCATAACAGATTTTATCATTGCAATTACTTTTAAGTTCGTGGCATCAAGTATATTGACACTGTCACTCAGCCATCATCACCATCCATCTCCCCTTCTTTCCTATCATCTCATCTTGAAACTCTGTGTCCATTCAACAGTAACACTCCATCCTTCACCTTCCTCCCTGCTGCCAGCCCTTTGTAAATAGTTTGATTTTCTGTCTGTGATTTTCCATATTTTGTGTACCGGGTTAAGTGAAATCGTATGGTATTTGTCCTTTTGTGACTGGTTCATTTCTCTACCTGTAAAGTCCTCAGGGTTCATCTGTGTTGCAGCATGTGTCAGAATCTCCCTCCTTTTTAAGGCTAAGTAAGATTCCACTGCTTGTGTATCCTATGCCATGTTCATCCATTTATTCATTGACAGAATTTGGGTGACTTCCACCTTTTGAATAGTGTGATGCTACTATGAAAATTGGTATACAAATATGTGTTTAAGACCAGACTTTCAGTTCTTTGTGTAGATGTCCAGAAGTGGCCTTGCTGGTCATATGGCAATTCCAAGTTTAATTTGTTGAGGCACCACTGTACTGCCTTCCACAGTGAGCATTTTACCATTTTATGTTTCCATACCATTTTGCATTTCCACCAACAGTGCACCAGAGTTCCAGTGTCTCCACATCTTCACCAACACTTGTTGCTTTGTTTTTCTAAAAACTATTCAAATGGGTCTTAAACTTTTAATAAAAAATAAGTGCTTATTCTTCCAAACCGAGGAAAAATAATGAGAAAAGAAACATTGCTTTACATTTTGCAAATCTCTTCACATCTATCTTAGTAGGCAGCTGGATTCTTGCCTTTGATGCTACTTTTCACTTGCTGTATTCTCCAGTGCCATGTGGCCTCTAAAAAACTCTGTAGTGCCCTTGAGAGAAGCAGAGGGGAAAAAAACCAAATGGTACATCAGTGTTAGGAGAATAGTTTTTGCTTTGCCAATCCCAGTTTTGATTATCAGCTCAGGGTCTGTCAGTCTAGCTTCACATCTGCTATCTTAGTTACTTTTCATTCATTGCTAAGACAGAAAACCTGACGCCCAAAATTAGGGAAGGAAAGGTTTATTTCTTACAGTTCTTGGAGGTTTCAGTCCATATCCAGGGGGCTGCAAGGCAGGGTGGTGTGGTGGGGCCGCCATTCATGGCCTCCACAACAGCAAGGTGCCAACCCGGAAAGAGAGAAATGACGTGCCTTCCTCCCACCCTTACACTGTATGTCGGTTTCACCCCTGGGCAGGTGCAACACTCACATCACTAATCCCAGCATCAGACAACAAACCAATTGCAAATGCCAGACTTAGTCCCATCCATGATGACATGAGGCTTTGGGGTGGGGGGAGACACAGGATCAAGCCCATACATCTGCCCCTTACTTCTCTGCTCCTAAGCCATCAGTGATTACTGGTGCTACAGTGGGTGCTTCCCGGAATTCTCTTCTCAGTTGTCCTAACAAATATGCTTTACTGGAAGGTGTGAGTGTCTGACTTCTCACTTGAGAAAACCAGGCCCAGGAATGTCCAGAGATCTTCATTTCACACACTAGAAGCTGGGGGCACATGGGATGGAGCCCAGGCCTGAACTTTACAATGTAGTGTTTTTAGACCCTGGGTGCTGTCTGGCTGCCTATCTTTGCCCCACTGGAACTTTGGGAAGGTTCCTGTTTTCTTCCCACCCTCCTCCCCTTTATGTGGGTGCTCTCTTCCTTGATCCTCCAGACCTGGCCTTGTGCAGGTTTAGACAGAGAGCTGTCCTGGATGCTGTCTTTGAAAGCACTTCTGGATCATTTCTTGGGCAAGAGCTGAGAAACCACATCTACTCCCCATTCTCAGCCCAGCCCTGGCTGCGGAGGGAGACAGCTGAAGGGCCCAGGCTGCCAGTGTTTTGCGTATTCCGATCGGAGATGACTTAGAGACACCTCTACTCACTGTAGAATCATGAGGTTCAGAAAAGATGAGACTCCAAGGTCATCTAGTCCTGACCGCCAGCCAAGAAACCCTCTGGGAAATGTTCTACCCCAAGGTTGCCTGAACTCTGCCTATTTACCTTCAATGACAAATAGTAAGTTTACCTTACTATTTGCTTAAACCAGCCGGCCCATGGATGGTGCTGTCATTGTTAGAAAGCCCTGTTTACATTGAGTAACCTTCCAGGAACAACCTGGATTTCTTCTGTGATGGGAAAAACCCAGCCTGGAAGATAGAATTTGTGGGTATAGGATTAGGTTAACTGTGGTAAAGTTCCATCCTCCTGCCGGGAGGCCTTATCCCTGCTTCCTTTGTTGGCTAACATTCTGATTTTCTTTCTCATTTGGTTTCCTTTTCTGCAGAAGTAACCTTCAAGGGCTTAGAAAAGCTGAGGTCTTATGTGAGTGTGGACATCACCATCTCTCTTGGAGGCCTGTCTCAAGCTGCCCAGCCAGCCAGCTACCTCTGGAAACATCCTAGCTGGCTCCTGGCCCTCTCCATGGAGCCTGTCCCTCAGCAGCCCTCAAAAGCTGTTCTGGACCCACAGCTCCTGTTGCCACCCCAGTCATCATAGCTGTTTCCTCCCTCTTCTGTGACACCCACCTCATCCTGACTATCCTCTGACTTCCCAAAGACTTAGGAACCAGGCAGTCCACAAGGCTGTCCCTGCCTTTGCCCCACATCTGAATTAACTTTCAGATAGTGAACCATTGTGACAGAAAAAAAGAGGAAGAAAAAAGGTGGGATGCCCTCCCCCCACTGGATAATTGAAGAAGAGCTGGGCTCAGGCTTCCTTTTTGGTTTGAAAGGATATGAAGGTAACTAATCTGGCCCTGGCCTGAGAGTAATTCTGGGCTCTTTGGCTGGACTGCCCATCTCCATGGCAACTGTTGTTATTGGTAACTGAATAAGCATCTCTGAGAAGAGCAGCTAGAGCTGCTGATGTTTTTTTCTTCTAGTTGGAAGTAAGAGGAGCCAGGCTCTTTGCTGATTGATCCTGAATGCTAGGTTCTTTGCCTTATTTTGGGATCTTTGCTTGATAATGGATAAGCTGAAACCATCCTTCTATTTCCTCTCTGACCCCTGTCACCAGAGAGGGTGGGACAAACTATTTTTGAGCTTCCCTGGAGAGGCTGAGAAATGCATTTAGGGACATTCAGCTACCAATATCCAGAACATGAACCTGACCTGTCTGATTTTGAAACATGTGCTTTTTCTCTGAGATCATGCTGAAGCTTTATCAGCCCTCCCTCATGACACCATCAGTAGGCTTGATTATTTGTGGGGACAGGTAGCATCTCCCAGTGACTCATGGCCCATTATGGCTATTCTAGAAGCTGCCTCACTCAATCATCCTGCACGTGGGTTGTGGGGCCCCCAGATACTTGCGTTAGAATTTTCAGAGAAGAGGAAGCTCAGAGGTGTGCAGGGACTTGCTTACCCAGGCTGTTGCCATGAGCTCCCTGTTCTCCTTTCTGCACTCTCTCTCTCCTGGTGGGTGCTGAGCAGCCAAGCAGACCTGCCCAAGGGACCGCAGGAGTGAGTTCCAGGGAGGACCTGCGGCCACTGTGTCAATCTCTCTCTCCCTGCCTCCCTTCTCACTCTTTTCCTCTCTCTTTCCTTCTGAACACTTTTGTTTTGCAAAATATTTTGGGTCTGTTTCCACTGCTTGATATTTTTTTAAATTTTATTTTAAAGATAGTAAAATCCAACAAAACATAACAGAACAAAGTCAATCAAAGCAAAGCAGTAAAACTGGCACAGAACTTCAAAGCAAGATACTAGGAAAGCAAAGCTATTATAGTGTAGCTTGTTATCTTCATAACAGTTGACCATTCCATCAGGTATAGTAAAATCAAACCAAAAAAAACCAGAATAAAACCAATCAAAACAGTATGAAATAAAGCAAAAAAATTAATTAGAATAAAGCAAAACAATGAGAACAATATTGGGCCTCAAAGACAAGACAGAAGGGAATCCTCCATATCTGCTACATTGCATACTGTCATCCTCCCGAGAGATGCTTAGATTGCTGACCCCAGGCCTGCAAAATCAACCGAACAATAGAAACATTTAGTTGCTTTATGTACCTTAGCTGCTATCATTTTAGCGGGTCTTCTCAACCAGCAGGTTGCTTATGAAGGGGAGCAGGGCGGAGGTGTCTATGATTCTTAACCTGCGCGCCGGTAGGTGTATGGGAGGCACAGATCTTTGTCTTCCTGGAGCCCACACTGGTCACGTGCCACTCACCAGGAAGCAGGCTAGTTGTCTTCCAGTTGGAATCCCCTGACCCAACCTCTGCCTGTTATTTTTTAGGTGAACTTGAGACCAATTTTCATCAGTTTCAGAACCAATACCCCTGAGATTGTGAGGGGAGTTGTACAAAGCTTACAGTCTGTGAAGGTCCTGTCCTGGGAAGCAAGAATGAACCCAGAGTTCGGGGTCTGGCTGTCTAAGTTCAAATTCTAGTCCCCTCCTTAAGAAGGAAAGACATTCATCTTGCTCTCTCAGGGGCTGTAGGCAGCTGGACACTCCGTGCATCTTGAGAATCCCTTCCCCAGCTCCCCCAGTTCTCCTCTTGCCTCTCCACTGCTCCTTCCCAGTTCCCTTTGCTTTTCCTCTTCCACTTGACCCCTTGGAGTGGCCAGGGCCACAGCATCCCCACACCAAGGCTTCAATTCCCACCCACACGCCAGCAGCTCTGAAGGTGAACTGCCAGTCCCACCCACCCTGAGCTCCCTCCATGTCTGTGTTTCTCACGGCCCACTTGGCATCTCTGCCTGGATGCCCTTCAGTCTCAGATTCATTCATTATGAAACGAGGGTCTTTCTCACTGCTGCAGTTTGGATGTTGAGTGTCCCCCAAAGGCCAATGTACTAGAGGCTTGGTCTCCAGGGTGGTGCTGATGGGAGGTGGTGTAACCTTTAAGAGATGGAAGCTGGGTGTGGTGGCGCACGCTTCTAACACCAGCACTTGAGAGACTGAGGCAGGAGGATTGCAGTAAATTCGAGGCAAACCTGAGCTACATAGTGAGTCCAAGGCCAACCTGAACTGCATAGTGAGACTCTCTAAAAAAAACCAAAACAACAACAACAAAACAAACAAACAAAAAACAGGGAGAAAAGGAGTCTAGTGGGAGGGCTTTAGGTCACTGGGGGCATGTCCCCGAAGGGCATCATGAGTCTCTGGCCTCTTTCTTTCTTTCTTTAGTTCTTGGCCATGAGGTGAGTGGATTTGTTCTCCTGCCATTGATGGTGTGCTGCCTTACCACACACCCCAAAATGATGAGACCAATTGCTCATGAACTGGACCCTCCAAACCAGTGAACCCATTCTCTTTATACACTTTTTTTGTTTGTTTTTTTTTCTTGAGACAGGGTCTCATTATGTAGATCAGGCTGGCCCTGAACTCAGTATGTAACACAGGTTGACCTTCAACTCCTGGTGATTCTCCTGCCTCAGCCTCCCAAGTGCTGGGATGACAGGCATGTGCCACCACACACAGTTTAAACTTTTATTTTTTATAAACTGATTGCCTCAGAAATTTTGCTGTGGTGACTAATGCACTCACCAAAATGTGCCTCTTCTCTCTTCTATCCAAGATGCTGCAGCTCAGGGACAGTGCCGCCCCCTCCTCGGCAGCTGAGGGGGAGGGCACGCCCAACACTCCCTCTCCCTCACCCATACCTGATTTGTCACCGAGCCCTATAAACTCCCTCTCCTCAGGAGTCTCAGGTCCTTCGCATTTGTCTCCATCTCCACCGCTTTTGCCTTCATCCACCCACAACTACTGCTTGCCTGGCGGGCTATTTCAGTCTCCTTCCTGGTTTCTCTGCTTCCGTTCTGCCTCCGACGATGTCTACCCGAGTCAGAAGTCCTTAAAATACTAATCAGATCCTACCACTCTGCTGAGTGAATCCCCTTCCAGGCTCCTCCTACCATTATGGACTTTGATGGTTTAAAAATATGACTGCAGATTATGCTCTCTGCTTTGAGTCTAGACAGTGACCATTGCTTTTATAGACCGTGGCAGCACCGATCCTGTGTGACTGCTGAGGCGAGGACATCAGTGGCCGTGCAGCTTCCATCATGTTTGGTGGGACATCAACTCTTGGAGCCCTGAGTTGCCATGTAGGATATCTGATCACCATGTGGCGACTAAGCTGTGAGGAATCTCAAGCCGCAGGGGGAGCCCACTGATAGGCGCTTTGAGTGACAGTCACAGCCAATGCATCCTTTGAGTCACAGGAGCCCGGAAGCCATGCTGGGAGTGCAGAAGATTCTACACGATTCTAAGCTTCCACCCTAGACACCAGATCAGTCCCAGCCACCTCTGTCTTCCCAGATAGGGCCCTGGAGAGTGAGGAGCGGCCCCAAACCGTTCCTGCTCCACACTGTCTGCCTGCCCTGCAGGAAGCATGGGCATCATAGAGCGGCTGGTGCTGAGGCTGCAGCTGTACACAGGTGGACTACGGCCCATGCCATGGGGTGCCCACTGGCCGTGTTCATCTCAAGCACACACGCCACGCCCCTGTGAGCTCCTGGAGGGTGGGGCTCATCACCGTCCCCAGCCCTCAGCTGACTGCCTGGCACACGCCTGCCAGCAGTGAATGCTGGGGGAATGGAAGGCTGGACAAAGGTTCCATTTGTGTTGATGTCATTCGGCGAGCGTATTTGGAAGGCAAGCAAGCCGCGGCTGTTTCCACATTGCACAGTGCTCCCTCCCCATTAAACTTCTTATGGGATCAGCTGTGACCATCACACAAAGCACCCATCAAAGGACTCCCAGTGTGGATAGAGTTTCCTCAGGCAGCAGAGAGAAAGGGAGGATCCTGGCCTGTGTAGGTGTCAGGTGTAGGTGGCATCAGGTGTGAAGGTGGGGAGAATCTCCATGGATAAGGGATGTGGAGATTGTGACTCTTGTCCCAGGATAGGAAGAGGTGGGGGTGGTCAGGAAGGGTGAACATACCACAAACAGGCTCTATGTTTTTTTGTTTGTTTGTTTTTGTTGTTGTTATTATTTTTGCAGTATTGAGGATTGAGCTGCACTACACCCTCAGCCTATTATTATTATTATTATTATTATTTTGAGACAAAGTCTCACTAAGTTCCTTAGACTGAGCCCAAGCTAGCTTGCAGTCCTCTTGCCTCAGCCTCCTAGAATACAGGGACAACAGGTTTGTGCCAGCACACCCACTTTCTGTCTATGGTTTTTGCACTTGACCATCCAGGACCAGCCTTTGGGGACGTGGGCAAAGCTGGTCCCAACTGATGTACCTTCTCTGGTCCCCATTTTCATACAGATGTTTTTGACTTGTGCCCCTAACAGGCTGCCCTGGCTCTGTGGGTCTGTGTGTAAACAGCCTGACCACCAGGCAAGGTGGCCCGCAGGTGTCTTTGCAGCCCAGAGGAAGTCGGCAGGGATGATGGGATGTGTAATTAAGAAAAAAAAAATTACATCCTAGCACATTCAACTCCTAATCTCCTTGAAAGGATCTTTAGGCAACTAATTGACGTATTTTAAGAGACATATTGGCTAGTTAGACATCAATTGACATCCTTATTAAATAGCAATTAACACATTCCCTAACTTGATATTTAATTAACTCGCTGCTGCTATTCTTCTAAAAGTCAGTTAAGTACTTGCAATATTCACACACATTGACGCCACTGATAGCAATTATGTATGGATTCCTGTCATAAGTCAGTTTTAGTGAATTGCAGGACACACTGATTCTAAATATATGGATCACACGGCTCACTGACAATTTTAAAATCAATCATTAGCTCTCTAATGAGCCCTCTTCTCATTGATGATTGCCAGTGAAAGGCATGTTCTGCTCTTTGGCTGTGGTTTGTTGCATTTTCATGATTGTGGCCCCAGAGTTCAAGCAGAGGTGTGCTTTGTTTTAAAAAAAGAAGTTATGGAAAAATACACATAAAACTTACGCTCTTAACCTTTTTAAAAAAGGCATAGTTTAGTAGAGTTAAATACATGCTCACTGTGCACCCAAATCTCTGGAAATCTTTTTACCTTATGAAGCTCAACCTCTGTCCTCATTAAACAGAGATTCTACCCTTTCTGTATCTATGAATTTGACTACTGGAGGTGCCTCATGTAAGTGAAACCATACAGTCTTTGTTCTTCTCTGACTAATGGATTTCTCTTATCATAATGTCTTTAGCATGCATCCATGCTGTAACATGTGTTAAAATTTTCCTTCTTTTTAAGACTGAAAAATATTCCATGTAATGTTGATAACACAATTTGTTTACCATCTATCTGTCCACAGACACTGGGCTTGCTTCTACCTCTTGCTATCATGAATAATGCTATTATTATTATTATTATTATTATTATTAATGGTACCAGAAGTCAAACTCAGGACCTTGCACTTGCCAGGCAGGCACTTGTGCCACTGAGTTATATCCCTGACCTGAGCAATGCTATCTATCATGAACAAGGATCATATGAATAGCTCTTGGAGAGCTTGCGCTTAGTTCTTTTGGTTATATTCTCAGAAGTAGATTTCTTGGATCAATGGGTAATTCTATTTTTAATTTTTTGAGGACATGCTTCATTTTGTGAAAGAAGGGAAAAAAGATTGCATTAATAGGGCTATAAAAAGATGCTAAGAGACCCGCTTGTTTCCATCCTGGCCAGACCTCATTAGTTCTGCATTTGTGGGTTCAGGAGAACACATAGTCACTACAAGTGATGCCATCAAACATAGATGGGATGGCTTAGAGGTAAAGGAAGTAGAGTGGTATTTTGGGCAAAGAAGAAGCTTACCTGGGGCATAATTGTTTTCAGGTGTCCAAAGGCTTAGAGTAACTTGTGTGGTTTTAAAACCATAATTTAGAGCAGTCAGCACACCTGACATGGTTTAAAAGAGAAGGAACCTTGGGGGCAATGACTAGAAGCAGTGAGTTCTGGTCACTTAAAGTGTACAAGCTGAAGTGAGATCATTTAACTGGAACACTTGGAAGGGGAGTTGAGCTGAGGAGGGACCCAGGTTCCCAAGCAGTTTATGCCCAGGTCTCTGCACCGACAGTTCCTGCTGTCTGGAAGGTTTTCATCCTCTGCCTTCTCATTCTTCAAGTCTCAGCTTTGACATTACTTCCTCAGTTAACAGCAACTTACTCAAGGTTGTTTTCTTCCTTTCCTACCCTCTCTCGGTTTCAGAGCTCTATTGTATTCCTTCACAGGATTTTTTTTTCACAGTTTGACATTATTAGTATCTAATACTTGTTCCATGTTTATATTCCTCAAAAGACTGTAGATGAAAGAGTAGAGACCAAGTTGTCTTGTCTGTTAACTGTATTGCCGGTGCCTGGCACATAGTAGGTCCTCATCAAGTATTTCTTGGAGAGATAGTTGGATGGTTGGACATATGGATTGATGGGTACAATAGATGAATGAATGATAAATGAATGGGTGGATGGGGTGGATGAGTGGGCAGATAAATGGATGAATGGGTGAATGGATGGGCGGGTGGGTGGATGAATAGGTGAATGGAAGGTTGGGTGGGTGAATGGATGGATGTGTGGGTGAATGGTTTCCCATTCCCAGATTTTAAAATGCCTGAGACTCCTCTGGTGCGCAGGACATCCCTCTGTGTATTTACATTCTCTGCAGAGTGATGAGCTGCATTTCTGAGCCAGTTCCTGTGGATAAGAATTATGACTTCTCCTCAGGGAGTTACTGTAGTGAGCTGATTAGGAGCCAATTACAAGAGGTAAGTTTTATGTTTTGACCCCAGAATTAACCACACAAACCCTGATGAAGAGGAACACCAAGGCCTGGGTAAATTCATCTAAGTGTAGTTTAATATGCCCTTTCAGCATGTACGCAGCTAATAAAAATGGATATTCTTCATGTGTAAATGTCCTCTGTGAATGTCACAGGGTCACAGCCAGCTTTCTTTAGAGTGTGGCCCAGAGGCTTTTGGGACAGGTTCATGAGCTTTGTTGAAATATGGATTTCCGGGCCTACCCCAGACCCTCTGAATGAGAACCCCCAAAGTGGAGCCCAGGATAGGGCATTTCTGAATTCTATTGCCAGAGCTCGGGGACCTGGGAAACCACCTAATATAGAACTCTAACAGGTGGTAAAACTGTTAGAGGGCAGAAAAGGACATCAACCTGCCCAAGGTCACACAGCGAAAACAAAGCAGAGCTCAGACTGGAACCCCCTCTTTGTTCTGCTGGATCAGGGGAGGCTCCTCTGTATAGCAGGTGAGGGAATGAGATTTAGGGTTAAAATAATCTTAGCACTCCCAACCTGAAGCTTATATTTAACAGTCCCAATTTTCTACGAATAGTGTCCATTAAATAATTAATGTTCCTGAAAATAGTCTGGGCTCCCTTATGCCTTTTTATTCCTGGAACATCAAACCCTTTCAGATCATAAAATTAATTAAGACTCTCAGCGTCCCCGAGAGGTAGCCAGACACCCGCAGAAACTTGGTAATTGGTTCTGAATACCTAGAGACATGGTCTGCATTCTAGAATTTCTCTGATTCGAGGACTGGCTGGGGAACAAGGACACAGAGAGACACCATGGGTCCCGAGGGCTGCCACATGCCTGCACGTGCACGATCCTCTCTTTTCTCACTTTCAGCTGCACAAACTTGTGAGTGGGCAGAATCATCCCCATTCACACGTCAAGGTGGTGGTGGCTCAGGCCCCTCCTGAGCTCTTCTGCAGGTCTGCTGTGGACAGGTGGTTGAGCTGTGTCACTGAGTGCATCCCACTCCCTCACAGCGGGATTGAGGGGGCGATGTGTCCCGGGGTATTTCTAAAACATGCTTTTCCCATGGGTTGGCCAGCTCTGAAGCAGCGTGGCTGAGAGACAGAGCCAGCCTGGCCCAGATGTGCCAGGGAAATGGAGGCTCTGCAGAGCTGGGGTCTGGAGTGAGACCCCAGGGAGGTCTCTGAGAGCCTTCTTTATGGTGAGTCATTGGTGGTGGGTCTGTTTTGTGCTCTTTACAAATGACTACCCCTCACAGTCATCCGGACCTCCTTCATGGGGTGTCCCCCGACCACTGGTAGCTGTCTTTCATTCAGTGAATATTTATTGAGCACCTACTGTGCCCCTGCACCATCACAGGCACTGGGGGAATAGCATGCACTTTGAGGGTGAAACCGACTCCAAATTGGCAAGCAAATTAATCAACAAATGACCTCTGTGACTTGTGGGATGAAGGAAGTGCATACTGCTCTGGCCTAGGGTATTGAGTTGTCAAAGGGACTTCAGATGGTGTGGTCAGGGGAGGCCTCTCTGAGGGGTGGCATTTTAGGCAGAAAGCAGCAGAACGAGAGGAGCAGGCAGCTTGCAGGTGGGAGGACAGGAACGTGCCAAGGCTCAGAGGTGAGAGAATGCTGGATAGTGTGTGGACTAGACGAAGGCTTGAGCTGGGTGTGGTGATGCACGTCTGTAATCCGGGTACTCTGGGAGGAGGCAGGAGGATCACAAATTGTAGCCCAGCCTGGGGAATGTGACAACTTAGTGAGAACCTGTTTTAAAACTTAAAAAGGGCCAGGGCAGTAGCTCAGTAAGAAGGCCCCTGGGCTCAATCCTGCTGGAGTGTGAGGCAAGAACTGGGCACTGGGAGGGTGGGAGAGAGGGTCCTGGCCAGGTCAGCAGGAGGGCAGCTGTGCGAACATGGGACATTCTGAAGAAAATACATAGGCTCTGTTGGAGGAGTCCAGGCAGGGCTGCAGGGGTCTGAGCCGAGGGCATGATGACTACTGGGTCTGGGGCGAGAGGATGGAGGCCTGGGCCAAGCCAGACTACAGCAGTTTTGGGGACAAGCTCTGAGCAGGGTGGGACTTTCCTCTCATCTGATAGATGGGGACACCGTGGCATTGGGGGACTGACTCACAGAGGTCTCTCCAGTACAAACAGCTCCAGACAAGGCTCTGCTCACCCCATGGCCCTGTTGACCTGGGAACTGGCACACGTTCTCCGGGGTTGGACCAGGAGGCCTCCTGACAGGTGTGGGGCAGGCCACACCTCATGGGGACAGGGGACAAGAGGCCCCGGTGTGGCACAGGTCCATAGCCACATTCAGCAAGGGCTGAGAACAGATGAGTTCTAGGGCCAGGGGGCTGGATCCGAGGGAGCCACAGACCAAAGCCATGGCCAGCATGAGAGGAACCAGTCCGAAGGAGGACAGGTGACAGTAGGAGCGATGCCCCCTGTGGAAGGTTGGGATGGGGACATTTGGGGTCAAGAACTGAGCCCTGTCCAGCCTGGGAGGCGGGAGCACTGGCTCATGGCCCCAGCTCTTCCCTGAATGACCGGTAGCGTGATGCGGCCCTCACTTCCTGTTGAGGAGTCCTTTTCCTCAGCCGGGTCTCCAGGGAGACACAAGGCAGAGCCCATTCACAGCAAAACACATATTCTCTCCACCCTCTTAGAAGAGTCAGAATCTATTTCTCTTTTTTTTTTTTTTAAATATATGGTGTATGTTAGATAGTAGTTAATTCTTTAGTTAGGCATCTTGTTAAAGATTGTATTACAAAGTTCACGTTTAATACACAAAGAGCCATTTTTTATCCTGTCCCTTGAAAAGGAGATAGGCGCTATTAATTTATTGTGAATTAATTATGTAACACATGGCACAGCTTGTTGACAAATACATCTGCGAATGATGGATCTTGCTTGATTTGGGGAAACAAATGCACATGAAAATGTAGATTGACATCTCATCGCGTTCGTCATTGGAATGAAGACAAACAGCTTCCATGACCTGATACGAGGGATCTTTGTATTTTTGTGTTTAAGTCATTGGCTTATTGATTAATTTTGGGATTTTCTTTCAAATTGGCTACAAGGAGGAGTGAAAGCTCCAGGCTGCCCATAGGATACACTGGTGCCAATAGCTCCACTGCCTTCCAGTAGGTGGGAAGCCAGATGGGTTAGGGTCACCCTGTATTTACTCCTTATCATTGGTTGTGAGGAGCTGGAAGCACAGGGTGTGCTCTGGAGGGGCTCTGAGCAGACGGCACCCACAAAAGGCGCTGTGAGGCACCTGCAGTGAATCACCGTCGTCGCAGCAACGCTCATTAACCTGCGTTTCAGCTTCACTGTCCTCAAGTTTCTTGTTCTCAACTAATATTCTGTTGCAGGTCTAAAGGAAACAGGGTGTGAGTAAGACCGCGATCAGCCTGAAGTGTCACACAGCCCACTTCCTATAGACAGAAGTAGAAGAACAATGGGCTGATGCTTTTAGGATGCTGCTAGCTGGGCCCGGACTGTCGTAAGCGCCTGGTAAAGCTATAGTGATGATGACCGTTAGTGCTGGGGAGGAGAAACACTGTGTGCTGAGTGTGTCTGAGATTCGGCCCAGAGAACGAGGGTTCTGGAGCCGAACTACTGTGTGACCATGAGCCAATCACTGACCCTTTTTGCCCTTCAGTTTCTTCATCTTAAGGTACCTGCTCCATATGAATGTTGTGAGGTTGGATTGGAGTATTATTATGCCAAGTGGTAAGAACTCAAAAAAGTTGCTTTTTAAAAAGATTATCATATCATCATCATTGTCGTCATCGTTGTCATCGTCATCATCATCATTGGACATGACGGAGCTGAGCTATGAGAGATGAGTCAACCCTGGAAGAGACAAGCGTTCCAGGCTGAAGGAATAGGTATGTGCGAAAGGCGTGTGGTGGGCAGGATGGCGATGCTTGTGCAGAGGCGATCGTGGCTGGTGGGGCTGGGGCAGAGTGATGGAACTGTGCAGCCCATCTGCCGCCAGCACCTTCCAGGCTAACTGCTGCTGTATGCTGGGAAAAGGGGTGAGAGGCCCCTTACTTCTGGCTCACCTGCTACCAGCAGCCTCCTTCAGCACCGCAGGCTCCAGGGCCGCAGCCCTAGTGTGGGACTTTGGAGAGACGGTGGGAAGACTGAGCATGTGAGCCTGGGGTGCAGACCCGGCTTCCTGGGGCTGCTGCTGCCACCTTGGAAAGGAGACAGACGCATCTGCTGCGTGGTCAGGGTTCTGGGTGTTACTCGATTTTAACAACCCTGAGGGAGGTGCAGTGACCATCCCATATTATGAATGGGGAAACTGAGGCTCAGCAAGGTGAGAGAGCCTACTCAAAGTCTCATCACTGGTCATGGGAGGAGATGGGTTCAAGTCTAGATATGTCTCAGTCTGCGATGAGTGGGAGGCTATGCTTTCTGTTGGTCGCTTAGGCCAGGCTCCTTAGCACAGCCAGATTTCTCTCTCTCTCTCTCTCTCTCTCTCTCTCTCTCTCTCTCTCTCTCTCTCTCTGTGTGTGTCTGAACCCTTGTCCCAGCCAGCCAAGTGCCTTGGGAGACCCTGTGTGTCCCCATTTACCTCAAACGTAGCACACTCAGACCCCAGGCCCTTGACTCACCCCTCTCGATCCTTTTCTTGGACACAGAGAGCTCTCTCAGCTGGGAATTTATACTCTTGGGGGCCATTCAGGTCTCTTGCCCCTCCTTCTACTCTACACCCAGTTAGTCATTCAACAAACATTTATTGAGGACCTACTGTGTGCTGAGCACTGTCAGGCTCCAAGGAGAAGCTGGTGCCATGTACAACTTTTTCTGAGAATTGATCATTGACATAGGCTATTTAGGAATCACAATATTTATTCAACAAAATACCCCATTCTGCCGGCTTTTCCAAACAACGTCTTTTGAGGACTCATTAGGTGCTGTGCCTGAACTCAAAGCTTCATGCTGTGCCTCTGGCACCAGCCGTTTCCACGGAGGGGAGGCAGGTAGAGGGCCCCTTCCCGCTCCCGTTCCCGGGCAGCAGCTCACCTGAACCGCATTTTCACCCACACACGGAGACAGAACTGCATTGTTTTAGGAGTGGATCTATTAATCTTGTTATGTCTGCAGCTATCCCACCTACCCTCGGTCATCTTTGGACATCATTCTGTGTCATTATCATAAGATCTGCGTCACTTCCCCATCGCTTTAGGAAAATACAAAGTGAGAAATGAGAGAGCGTCTCATCCCCTGGGGTCCCTGTAGAGACCCAGTTGCTGTGCTCACTTTCCAGGGGAAGCACAGCTCTGCCCTGCGTTTGCCAAGGGCTCAGCACTCTAGTACCAGCTTCTCCTTTGAGCATGAAGCAATGCTATGCACATAGTAGGCCCTCAACAAATGTTTGTTGAATGAATCACTGAGGATAGGGTAGAAGGAAGATGCAAGACAGCTAGATGACTTCCGAGAGTCTAAAATTTTAATAGAATTCCTCAGCTGTTCTGCTTTTCCCTTAGGGAAAGAGCCTTAAGTGGTTCTAATCTCCTTTCTCTTTGGAGGCTGCAGCCAACATAGTTTTATAAACATCTTCACTCATGGAAGTTTTGTTGTGTAGGTAGAGTCCTCAGAATCAGATTGCTGGGTCAAAGGGCAAGGGTATTTAAGATTCTCGGAGGTGCTGCTGCCAAATTCCCCTCTGCCGGGACTGTACCCAGTCACGCTGCTCCTTCGAGTGGGTGGACGTGTGGCTGTGGTCCGGGGCGGGGAGGTAGAGCGTGGGGAGTTCAGGGCCACTTAGGGAGAGCGGGCTGAGCTGTCTTACAGAAGCAATTCTGGGACTGGCATATGTTAAAGACAGGGCAGCAGAGTGGATGGCACCGTCTCCCATGCCACAAAGACTCTTCCTGTTCTCTCATGGGCCTTATTCCATCCCAGATGGAAGGGGACATCCAGGGCAAGGCCCCTGGGCACCTCTTAAAGCTTGAACTTTGACCCAGCCTCGGCAAAACCGCATCCATTTTGCAGATGAGGGAACTAAGGCTTGGGGCAGTGCCCTGATGGTCCAAAATTCCACAGCCTGGCTACAGGGGTCTGAGGCTGGTTCCCTGGCCTGAGGATGCCTGTGGGATACCAGAGAGATGGGCTGGTGCTCCCGGCAGAGTAGCCTGGCCAGGGGGTGCTGTAGCCTGAGATAGTGGGTGATTCTGGGGGAGCCATAACTCAGCTATGGGACCCTGGCTGTCTTCCTCTCAGACTACGATGATGGCCCCTGTGGAAGGCTGGGTAGGCTTAGGGCAGGGGTTACACAAGCCAATGACTATCTGGGACCTAGGAAACAAGCAAGGAGCTGAGGTCAGTTCATGGATCTGACATTTAGGGGGAAAGCAGGGCCCATGCCACAGAGAAGGGATGTCTTGGCTGAGGGTCCAGGAGCTATTTCTGCCAGGCTGAATCCTGGGAGGAAGTAGGCCCAGTCTTGCCAGCATTTCTTAGGCTAAAGTGGAGATCCAGACTGTTTTGTCCAAGGTGTCAAGCAAGGTCAAGGTTAGTTCTTAGCAGTCTTCTTAGGCCTCTTGGGACTCTCAATCTCTTGTAATTCTCAAGCTCAAAGGTCTCTCACTTTCCTGAGTTATGGACCTTTTCTCTGAGCAAATCTTTTACGTGCATAAAATAAAATACATTACCTTACAAAGGATTCCAATTACATTAGCACACAGCTGTCAAAATACGAAAAACCACATTTTTGATAGACTAATAAATATACTTTATTAACATACTAAATAACAAGAGCTAGGACAGAGTTAATTAGTACCATAATTTTGAAGCAGTGATGAGTGTAAATAATCTTTCGAGATAGCAGCAATGACTGTAATGTGATATGAAAATATCCCTGATTTCTGTTGGTGACAAAGTCAAGGGCACAGCTAATACGGCTGTGGTTTGTTGTTGACATTCACAAGGGAAGGAAACACTAAATTTCAGCTAGTGAAAGGACAGATGCATTTTGTGTTTCTTCCTTTCAGTTTATCAAGCCCCCTTGCTGCTGAGATCCCTTGTCATGGATGGGGCTAAGCAGGAGAAGGGCTGGGACCCCCGGGTCAGCATAAGAAGGTGCTCCTGCCCGTGGACCCTCCACGGATAAACTAGGGGCCTTGGGTGCTGATCTGCACTGCAGGTCTAGGCAGCCATTTCAAACCCCAGCTCTGGGAAGGGTCTGCCCCTGCCCTTCCTCCTCGCAGCCCTGGTGAGTCACAAAACGTCCTTTCTCAGGAAGACCAAATATAAACATTTGGGGATTATCTTGAGAACAAGATGTTTGTTTACTTTTTAAAATTGCAGACATGGCAAAGTGCTGAGGCCTACAACAGCAATTAATAATAATTTAGGTCTATTTCTCCGGGGACGAAGCTGCGGCATGGTGTAAAGAGACCGAGACCAGTCTTCTCCCTGTTTTGTGTTCAGGTAACGTCATGTTATTTGTTTCCTCTTAGTCATAGGTACTTTTTATGGCTTTTATCTTCATTGTAAAAATTTCCAAACATTACAGAAACCAAAATTTCCCCCATTTTAACTCATTCCCAGAAAGAATCGCTGTTGAAGGATCAGAATATATCACGCAGAGCTTGTTTTACCTGCCCTCTTGTTGCCATTTGTAGAATTCTTTTTTTTTTTTTAAAAAGGCACCCTATAACTTTTATTTTTCACTTATTATGTTAAAAATATTATTTGTCTCTACATCTGTATTCTCAGCTACAAGTTGAGTTTCAAAAGGGGAAATGCTATGACCATATCAAATAATTTATATTTTAATTTGTTGAATTAACCAAATTGAGAACATGCACTTATTTTTCAAAAATATAAATCCCTTCATACGTCCATTGAGCAGTATAGTTTCAGGGTAGTTGAAAACTAAATTGTAGGAAATTTTTCAATAATCATTAAAGAATACTTGATTGTTTTTAGTTTTTCACTTTTTCCTATTCTGTATCAATCAACTTTATATAATTCCATGCATAATTCTTTATGTATATTTTAGACTCAAAGAAAGGCTTATTCTGAAAAACATTGTCAAGTTTCTCCTTCTATAGGTTGAACCAAATTGTAAACTATCACTGCAAAATTTTTTTTCTGTTCTTGCACTAAAATTGTGCAATTTATTTATTTTTCAGATCTAAGCACAATTTGCTCAACAAAAATTCAATCCATTTTAACTAGACCAAAGTACCCTTATAATTCTTTACAGTGACATTTCTAACAGGACTTTTCTTCTTTTGACTACTTTGAATGATAATATATTTTTAAGTAATTGAAGCTTCTAGAAAAGTTACTAGAAAAATACAAAGAACTTTCATAATATCCTTCACCCAGATTCCCAAATGTTAACATCTTATCATGTTTGTATTTTCTTTTATTCTCTATCTTTGGAGAGCAAACTGCAGACATAATATCCAATCATCTCCAGACACTTGCGGTGTGTACTTCCCCAAACCAAGCCCATTCTCTACACAGCCTTCACCCAACGTCAGTACAAACACCACCATCCAATCCACAGACCCCATTCTACTGTTCCAACAATAGGTCTTTTCTGGTCCTGAATCTTCTCCAAGAATATGCATTTAGTTCTTGTGTGTTTTCAGTTTCCTCCAAGCTGCAGCAGTTCCTTCATTTCCCCTTCCCTTTTGACTTCTTGGTAGTCTCAAAGGATATGGGCTTTCCATTCTTGAGCACCCAGATCCCTCCGATGTTTCCTCTCATCAATGTGACAGTCAGGTTGCGCTTCCTGGATGGGAGGATCATGGAAATGACGCTGTGCACGCTGGTGACTCATCCTACCCAGAGATATTAACCCTGATCATCTGATCATGTTGGTACCCATCAGGTTTCCCCACCTTAATCCCAGCCATTCGTTCCCTTTTGTAACTGATCAGTGTGTTGCCGGCAGGTTTTCTGAGCTGAAGCCAATATTCTATTCTCCAGGGACAGCTCCTGCTAGATAGACCATTTTTGTGATGATTGCCAAATGATGATTTTCTACTCTCATCCTTCCTTTCACAGTTAGTCAATAGTCTGCTGTAAGGGAAAGCTTTTCCTTTTCCTTTTGTATATGTACGTGGATACAGGTATTTATATCAGTCGACACTCATAGATTCCTACTTTACAATCTATTTCTTTCGATGTTCGAATGGTCCCAGATTTGGCTAGTGAGATGCCTTTCAAAAACGGAGTGGCTCTTCTATCCTTTGGCACAACTCCATCATTCCTTGAGCTGGTTCTTTCTTTCAGGCACAATGTAACGTACTAGGTTCACCTTCTCCTCTTGCATTTATTGTCTTAGTCATGGAATCAGTCATTTCTTTGAGGAGCCTTGGTTCATTTTCATGCAAGATAATATTCAAAACCAAGATCTGGGCATTTGGTACTCTCATTGCACCTGGGATGTTATTGCTTCTGGTTACGTGTGTGCACGTGTGTGTGTATGTACATGCATCTCTTCACAATTATTCACCCATAAGTTATTTCCATTATCTATTCACACATATATTACAAAACCATGAATTGATGCCAATGCCTCCAATATCATCTCAGTCCCTCAGTGTTTCTTCTAGTCTTCT